>CAHIKZ030000490.1:367500-395000 GCA_903632075.3 Acanthosepion pharaonis
ATATAGGAGTTTAAATTAACATAGTTTTGTGTAGTAAATCAATTGATGGCAAATTCAGAAAGAAAAGTGCAAAGATTCTTACATAAAATAGTAAAGGAAAGAAAGAAGAAAAACACATGTAGGCACACACACCATCATTCCTTCACATATTAGACAATATTAAAAACCATACACACATGTATATAAATTGATATGTGTATGAATCTCAAACTATGTTTGTTTTCACTGGCCTCCATACACAGACATTCAGACAAAAAACATACCGGTTCCAGTACGATTACCGAAGTTAAGCAACGTCGAGCCTGATCAGTACTTAGATGGGTGACAGTTTGGAAATACCAGATGCTGTAAGCTTGGATGTGAGGGTGGTGTAATGAATAATGGCTCGAAGTTGTTAATCAGAAAGCCGAGTTCCAATTCCCGTTGTGTTCGTTATATTCGCTTATCCGCAAATACCCTTGGGGATAGTACGAATCCACCTCTTTCCCCCTAGCTATGAATTAATTAGTAAGACTTGTATCACTAAAACTATTATTATGTCAAGAAAAGTTACGTAAAAAATATTTAGATATCGACATTAAATAAACCTTAGCGGTTGATGTGCCGCTAAACAAAATTAACCAATCAACAAAAAAACATCACAAGGCAAAATAATTATAATATCAATAAAGAGTACTTGAGGTTAGGTTAAGTACAGAAAAAGTACTGAAATTTTAAGTGATATCCAGGTATATGGCAGTAAATACTGGGCAATCTCCTCAGAGATGAAGAAGAGACTTGAAGCAACGGAAATGTGGTTCTACAGAAAGATGCTGAGGATACCATGGACCGAACATGTGAGCAACGACGAGGTTTTAGAGAAAATGGAAACAAAATGATACTTATATTTAACATCATGAAGAGACTTTTGAAATTTCCTGGCATATAATGAGGAAAGAGGTCTTGGAAAATCTGATACTCGTGGGACGGATTGAAGGAACAGAGGAAAACAGCACATAACAAATTTGACGAGCTTGAGTAAATGGATGGCGGAACAGGATTTAGGAAAAATAAGAAAAAGACAAAATTGATTAAGAACTAGAAAGAACAGAAAATTGTGGAGAGCCATGATCACCTACGCCCTGAAGAGACACGGCACAAAAGAAGAAGGCGCGGGAAATTAGCGCAACACAATTTTCTAAATAAATGTGATAATCAATTTTTAATTTCTTCCATATTATATTAGAATGGATGATGTCTCATATGTGAGTAACTGATTGTTTCTGTATCAATCGAGGTTCAGATACCAACATATAATAATAGCAATAATAACAACATCTTCAGACAATTTTAGGAACTTCAGGAGAAATTTAACGCCAGCCAAACTTCCTTATATTTTTATTAGCAAAATTGGTATATTTTAGTAGTGTATCAACTTATTAATTTGTTGAGGAAATTTTATTTATAAAGATAATTTTCGAGGCAATTTTCATCTTTTAAAGTTAATGTTCTTAAATTATTTTGTATGAAAAAACCGTCTTTAGCCTTGAGGACAGCCATGATACATTGATTGCAGTGGTTATCGTTTATCATCTCGTCCACATGTTGGGTTTGTTCAGTAAGTGTTTCCGACGGTTAACACCATTCTCTCAGTTATTGTCAGACATGAACTACTAACTCCTCACATAGCGGAATCCATAATCTTAAACTGCTCGGCGATGGTTTTTATTAGATTGTCTCTAAGGCCCGACTACCCGTCAACACTCATCGAACCCTTATTCTTGGAGGATAGTTGTAGCACAATTATCTGCTTTTAATTTTTCCCCACCAAAGATGCAGTAACACGACCTGATTTTCATAAATGTTGAATATATTTATTTCTCAAGCAGAGTAAGGTTATTCAATAAAACAGTCTTCAGCCCTGAGGGGAGCCACGATGCAACTTCTGAAGCGATTGCATTTCCGAGTCAAGAGGTTGTCGTTCATATTAGTTAGCATGTCCATGATGGTGGCCTTCAAAGAGTTCTTGGTATTGTGAGGTCACTGGTTTATATCGTTCTCGATGACGATATTCAGTCACCCCCCCCACGAAGGCGTCATGTGGCACAAGGCCTTTTTAACGTGGGCATTCCGAGCCCGTGGGCTCGGCCAAAAATATGCCCATTGAACCCGTATAAACGGGTTCAGGGCCGGTGTACCTCCCCAAAGGAAACTCCACCCTTCGGCGTAGCCTTTTTCGGGTTCCTTCCGTCTGTAGGAAGAGAGTTTAACCGAACAGTCGGTTCAGACTTGAACGACTGACCCGATGACGCCTCCGATATAGCAATCCAGGGGATTCATACGTCATTCTCCACCAGTGCACCCGCAATATTCGACATCTCAGACGTAATAATCCAGATTCATATTAAGAGAGCTCGGAATTATGGGTCACATGATCATGAAAATTCTTGGCCTGCCGTATGGAAAGGAGCGGAATTCTGTTGAAATAGGTCACCTCCAGGACAGAAACTAATTGCAGCTTCTCGGTCTTACGTTTTCTAATTATAGGAAGTGGAATGATTATATTGAATCAATCGCTTGCTCTGCTACCACGAAAGTTGGTTCACTCTGTCACGTTAAACAATATTTCTTGCCAGAATCCATCTTGCACATGTATAAGTCTACCATTTGTTTGTACATTGAATATTACGGCCACATCTGGTCTGGTACTCCTGCTATATATCTCGAGATTCTTGACAAAATCAAAAGAAGGGTCTGTAATATTATAGGTTCTGACCTGGCATCTCGGCTTCTGTCACTTTCCCACCACCGTAGCGTAGCTTCCTTGTGTCTTTTCTTTAAATATTTTCATGACAATTTTTTAATGAGATTTTCTCACTGGTATCTCATGAATTTAAACGTAGTACTAGATTGGCAACTAGGTCTCATCATCTTACTGTTGAAATAACTAAATGTAACCGTAAGTTCTATTTTAATTGTTTCATCTTTTGCGCTTCTCGTTCGTGGAACTCTGTTCCATCTTGCTTTCCTGTCACCTATGAGCTTCAAAAATGTAAATGTAACATACATCACCATCTTCTGTCTTCCTGAATCATGTTCTTTTATTACCCTTTCTCTTCACTAATATTTTTCATTTTCTTCCACTCTCTACCATTCGTTTGTGTGCATGTGAAGTCGCATTTACATAAACATAAACTTAGCCCGATGATGTCTTGGATCTTAGTGGCATTATCGCTTTGCTTGAGGCGAAATTGTTAAAGTTTACTAATAGCCGCCTGTTTACATATTGTAGTATACTTGTTTTGTATAATGGTTTTTATAATGGTTTTTGTAATTTATACATAGTGAAACAATAAGCTAAAACTTGAAGCAGGAATTTACTCTATTACCTGTAATAATTGCCGCAAGGATTACACTGGAGAAAACTCAAGGAATTTAAATAAATGATTATATGAACACAAAAGGGATCTTTTACAAAACAGTACATTAAATACATTACTTGTTTACTGTAACGAGACTGGCCAGAATTTTGATATAAAAAATGCTGCTCTAATTATAAGAGAAAACAATTTACTAATGCGAAAATGTTTAGAAAATCATCCACAGTCAATTTGGCTTCAGGTTCTTACAACGTTTCATCATTCATGGAAAATCTACTATTATCCCAATGTGGGATATCTAATTACAAAAGTAATGGAAACATAAACAAGAAGAAAACGAAGTTAAATTAATTCAGCCAGATTTTAGACGCAAAACATGTATTTCTAAAAAAGAAATAATCTTCAAATTTAAAATTTCTAGCATTGCTCGTTTGTGCGCATGTGAAGTCGCATTTACATAAACATAAACTTAGCCCGATGATGTCTTAAAGAACCAAACGCACCACACGAAAACTTTTTCCATTTTGTCATACATCTTTCCTTTAAAATTGTTCTTGATATATAAAAAAGAATATATACCGTTATCCCATATATATATATATATATATATATATATATATATGTGTGTGTGTGTGTGTGTGTGTGTGTGTGTGTGTGTGTGTGTATGTATTGTGTATTTGGGCAGTAATTAAAGTATTGCGATTAAGCATTTTATTTAATTTTTCTTGTGTTCGTATAAGTGTTTTCTTTTCTGGATATAAGTGTGTAAATATTGTACAAATGTTCTGTATATCCGAGCGCTTTTGGCTATTCTATTAGCCATTGTCAAGTGTGTTGATTTTTTTAATGTTTCTAGAGTGATTGCAATATTTTATTATTTTCCAAACACGGTTAGCTAATAGTGACTGTGTTTATAGGTGATGTTATTGAGTGTTGGCTTTTGCCTTTTTATTATTTGTGCTTCTATTATTTTTACTCTTATTTACATGTGGATGAGGCTATTCTACTTGCATTTTCTAGAAGTATGTTGTGGATGGTGTTTGGTAGGTTTCTGTGTTTGTTCAAATTAATCCTAACTGAGCTATGGTCAGAAAGAGGTAACTTGAGTCTTCTCGATAGGAATGTAGTGGTATGTCCAATATAATTATTTATGAGTTTGGTTTGATTAAAAACACAGGTCCTTAAGGGTGGTGTGAATTCTTAAATAATATTGGTTCTCTGTAATTTAGATCTTGCCGGTGTGTTGCTACTGTTGATGATAAGGCTGTTTTAAATTTTTTATAGTAGATAATTAATATAATTTTTCGTTCTGACCGACTGGGTCGTGAATTTCTTTATAATGTTTCTAAAAGAAAATTCAACTTATAGTTATGGTTAACGTGTATTTGTTTTTTATAGAAAACGTTAATGCTATTGTTTTTATTTGAATGCTCAGTATCACATGCTATTGGTTACCTTAGAAAGAAATAGTCTAATCTCGTGATCGAAGAGGCAGCTCGGAAAACCGTTGTTAATTAGCGTTTGTTTCACATTATTGAGTTCTTTAAGGAACTTATACAAACACAAGAAAAATTAAATATAAAGCGTAATTGCTGTATCCTGTCAGTCATTTTTAATAATAATAATAATAATAATAATATATATATATATATATATATATATATATATATATATGCTAAATGAAATGAATAAGAATATGTCCAAATTCAAGACTACTTCTCAATGATGCGAAGAACATTTTGCAGCATAAATATTTCAGATGATAGAAATATAAGAAATTAATATTCAATTTAAAGTCGTGTTGACTGTTTTCTTGTCATCTAGATTGCTACATTTTAATTTGAACAAGACTGTTTCAGTCTTGTTCAAATTTAATTTGTTTCAAATCAGATGACTCATAATGTACCTCCTGATGTCTTCCTGAAAAGATAAACGGCTGACGGCAGAATTTGTTTGGTGATAATATATGCAACTTATAATTCGCTACCAACTGCGAATTTTCTTTCTCTTGGACGACACAAAATGACGCATTTCGTTAATTAACATTATATACCTGTGTTCAGTCTTTCTTTCTACTGGTACAGTGCCATAAGAGAGAACTATATGAATGCAATGCATGGTTACTGCATTTTCCGTTTCATTTCTTGACTCTCCTTAGGAGAGCAACTGTCATGTCGTTTCTCGTTTGGTTTTCTAAGCGCAAATATCGTACCAGATCAAATCATGCAGCTTCGTGTGGGCGTAGATAGACTGTCCTACATAAATATACATTTTGAGATGATTTATTGCTGTTATCCAAGGATTCACACAAGGAAATTGACAAAATGATAATCTAAAAGGTTACCGTAAACAAACAAGATTTGTATATTATTTCCTTTCATTGCATACATATATTACGCACCTCTGAAAATACTGTAATCGGTTGTGTCTTTTATATTGTCCGATATATACAGAAAATAAAACAAATCTTCATTATTGGGCCCAGCATTTTGGCGGAACTACGTAATGTACGATGAGAAAAATCAAAAAAATGGAAAATAACCCAATTCTGAAGTGAAAATCCAGATTTGTCACTATACATAGACTACAGTTTTATCCAAGATAGTTCTTATTCTGGTTGTAATCTCACATAGCAGGAAATGCTTTGATCGTTTTCTCTAACTGCGATGGGGAGATTAAATCTGAGGAACGGAACTCTACAGCCAGCATCAGGAAATCTGAGTGAGAAAAAGCAAAGTAATTGTGTTTCAATCACTATTTTTTCAAGTGTCGTTATGATTATTATTTTTTGTAAACTAAACAGCAAATCATGCGACAGTAACGAATGATAAATTATTTTTAATTTTATATGTTCAAAATTGCAGTGTCTTTTCATAGTATAAGGCTGCCTAAACTCATTGCGACTCTTCTGGCCTTTATAGTCCAATCACGAACAACTTCCGTTTCACCAGTCTGTTAGTTCTACCATAAAAAAGGAAGTAAACACAGTTGCCGTTTTCTTAGGAGATCCGGCGACACTCTCAACAAGTGGTAAGTAACGATCTTTCGTCTCACTCATTGATATATATTCACACATACACACACACATGTATACATATATATATTATGAGTTGGACTAAGTCCGACAATTATTTTAATATATTTTTTGTTTATACGCTATTCTTATAGATACACATACTTAGGTAAATGCTCTGTTTATAATAAAATGTACTAACAACATTTACCGGCCTGAATGTCCGAGAAATTTCAAAGAAATTATGTGTCCTCCGTAAGGAAGTTTGTAGCTTAAAAACAGTAATTTAACCTTGCCAACAATACATTTACTCTGTAGCTAAATAGTATATCATATCAGGCTATATGACGATTTCGTATAGGGTACAGGTTCGATTCCTGTCGGAAGACGCATATTTTCTTTGAGATTTCTCCGATATTAAGGCTGGTAAATGCTGTTAATTATAAACAAACCATTTAAATATTTGTATCTATAAAAGTAACGTATAAAAATATATATATATATATATATATATATATATATATATATATATATATATATATATATATATATATAAATATAAAACCGACTCTACTCAATGATAATTGTTATTTTAGCCTTGTCAGGAGACAAACAATTGCTAGATATTAGCCAAAGATCAACGATAAGTGACAATGCTTCGGCGTATTCTAATTCTGTCCCCTTGTCGAGACTCCATTATCGGATATTTTTAGGTCATACCCATACATGATAACTCAGTTGAGTGGAACTCTGCAGCATGAATTTTGTCCACACACAATGACCACATTTGCGAAATAATATTTGTACACAAGAAAAAAAGATCATTATATTTTATAGACATGAAATGATTATTGTTTTAATCATATATATTCAAAAGAATAATTATTGCTCATAATATCTATGAGTAGATAATAATGTCTCTGTAGAGACATTATTGCTCATAATGTCTATACAGAGTAAAGTCGGTTTCAATGATTCGAGCCTACTGGCTTTTTTAGCTATTGATCACGCCAGATTATGGGCGCTCTACTAAAAAACTGTTGCTCAGACCTGCTCAGCATAGTTTCAACGTAAACTTCAGGTTAGCTTCATGGGTGTTGAATGTCTTTTAAATTGTCAAATATGGTATGACAAAGGCTTAGGCTTAAATAGTTTTATATGAAGAGCCTCGGTTATCTTAAAACGTCTTTTAATATCAGATTTCTTTAGAATTATAGTGTCAACCACAATAATTTTTCTGATGGGGTCAGGTAGTTGAATGCAAGTGTCTAAGTGGGTTTATGGTATGTTAGCCCACTATCATTCTAAAGAAATCTAACACCATCATTCTAGATGTGATTTTTGAGGAATAAGTTACAGGAAGTGTTGTAAAGTGTTTGTGAAGAGATAACGATTTAGAGATTTTGATTTCATTGTTGAAGAAACAAAATTTCAGTTACAGATGACTGAACTATATACAAACGAAATGGTGAAATATTCATATCTGAGATACGGGAGATATTTTTGGAAAATATTTAGCCATTAAATATTTGAAAAAAAAATGCAGCCTGCCTCGGGTAATAGCGTTTAAGTTCTCTGCAATATAATCCCATTGAGACTTCACACACTTATCCCAACGTCCCTTTTACTTTTCCAAACAGTTCCTTTTCGAGATCGCCATCATCTGTCTCGTCGTATTCTCCCAAAATAAAACGTATACAGCGTATACTTTCTCGTATACAGCATTTCAACAGCATTTATAAATTTGGGAAACGACAAAATTAGCAAAAATTCGACTGAGAGACCTGATATCTGTTTCAGAGACAGATGAATGCAACAGCGACACAGAATAATTCCAGCTTAGTAATCCTGTTGGAGAGAGTTTGTTCAAGTATGTACACTAAGGTCAACTTTAATTGTCTGCCAAAATATATCAAAACCACGTAACCGGTACTCGAGATATTCAAAATGATTGGGTACTTTCCGGACAAACCACAAATATTTGAAACAGTTTTAAAAATTATCTATAAAACAGTGCTGTAAATAAAGGTGTGTGATTATTCAAAGATTAAAATTCGTGTTGGTAACTGAAATAATATTTAAAGTAATATCGCTAAAAAATAGTATCTATCAATTTTAGAGTTTAATTAAAACCTTTGATTAAGTCGCCTGTCGCATGTAAAAAGATGTACAAAGTAAGCATTTTAACATAAATTATATAAAGAAATTTGATAACAGGTAACTGATATTGAAAATTAAAATAATAGAAAATATATTTTGTTAATTTTTCGTATGTATTTCTTTGTGATATTTATTTAAAACTAGATTAAAAGCCGAAACTTTAAGCTAGCTCCTGCAGTGGTGTAATCGGGCCTCGAGTTCAGCTTATGAAACATCAATAATAATTTTGAAGAAATAACTTTGGATTCTTCAATTCGTTCCATGGAACTTTAAAACCTCACTTTGATTCAGTCTATAAGTCCAATTCCGACCAAAAAATCGATTTGGGCCGAAACTCCGATTTGGGTCGAAATTTCTATTCAGGCCGAAAACTGAATTCTTCAAATCACAAATTCAGTGGATCTTCAATTGAGTTAAGTTCTTCAAATCACAAACTCTTCGGAACTTCAAAACCCCACATCACAAAACCTCTCACTCTAACCCTGATTCCTTGGCATTTGGAAGAAATAAAATTGATTTCCTTAATTCACAAAGTTTTGGAGATATTTTAAACTGTATTTAAAACATTTTTTTTAAATTCTCAAAGTCTTTGCATTACTTTAAAGTTAATATATATTAAGAACTTTTAGTCACTAACATTTTTCAGCTATTTTAAAATTTGAAATTTTAACTACCCACCCCTCTTTCATCCGGACACAAATCCCAATGTTGGATGTTCAAGCACCAGATGAAGGGCAAATTTTCAATCCTGGAATTATCCTGATTCCAAAAAGGATGTAGAGTCTATGTAGAGCAAATTATGGCCGATTTAGAGGCGTTTCAAGCACAGAGACGGACAGACAAAATTTGCCGTTTATTTATTTAAATTAAAAAAAAATATGTGTCCAAGTGTCAAACTATTAGCAGACGAGTTATCTGCTAAAGTAATGATTTATATATATATATACTAGCGGGAAAAAAGAAAGAAAAGGTAATTGGTCAGTTTATTTTGCCCGTGTAGGGTCTTCTCGTACTTATGTAAATATTCTACGAAGAAGGTAATTTCAGCACTTTTCAACATCTCTGGATACTAATCTTATGTCAGTCAAATATTACTTAACCGAAATTAAGGCTAACCTTCACGAATGAAAGACTTCCTTTAACTTGGACCTTGGAAATTTGAAGGAGATAATTTATTGCGTACACTCGAATTATCCTTCGCTCAACAAAATTTTAGAACATTTTGGGAGCGTGATAAAATCTTTAGTTATTACAAAATCTAAAACGAGTCATGTAGCAAATCATTCCAAACCTTATAGATTAAATTGGAAACCTAATGAAGGTAAGAGGGATATTACTCCTCTGTAGAAATTTCAACAGAAATATAAAGGGTCATAAATTAAGTTGCAATTTTTGAAACAAGGAGGGACATTCCTCTCATCACTGTAATGTATATCCATCTCTAAAAGACAGACTTGCTAGGAAATGATCTTATGTGAGCCATGCACCACTCCTAAGATTTCTAGTAAAGACTGTTATGGAAATAAAAATATGGTTTTAAAATGTAGACTATGCCATTCTAAATCTCATGCAACGACTTTGTGTCCTTCATATAATAGTGATAATGTATTTATTAATGTTTGTTTGGACCCTGTTATCTATAAACCAAATTTGTTGCTTCCTAGAATGAGGATAACTGTGTCATTAAATAATATTGTATATTCACTCAACTGCTTGTTAGATACGGGAAGTCAAAGATCATATTTTTCTGGTTTTATATTGGAAAAATAAAAATGTAAGCCCCAAACGTTTCCATCGTCTGTTTATGACGTTAGGATTTTCCTTAGTGCACAAAGAAAAACGTTGAAGCAAGCAGGTTAGATTTTCTCGTTGATGAGAATAGTAGGAAGATTCCTAAGTGATATTAATATAAAGATTAAAGTTAATTGTTTGCATAATTTAATAAAAAATGTAAAGAAAGAGGGTTACATGTTAGCTGCAAATTTTTCTAAGTTTCATGAGGACACTATTTTAATACATGGTTCGGTTGGAGTCGATATTATAAAATATATACAACGGTAGTAACATTAAAGATAGTAGCAGTAGCAACTCTAAATAAACCTTATATCAGTAGCAGTTTCCGAATATAAAACACGTGAACACTAAAGTAACTTTCTTTCCGGGTTTCTCTCTTTCGAACTGCTGACGTGAACTTTCCCCGCTGAAGCTAAAAGGGCTGCGAATGCTTCACCTAAAACGCATAAACAAAGTTCCCACTATAGCATATTAATGAACATTTCGTTGTGTATGTAATTTACATCTGACAAAAGAAACTTGCTTTAAACTTGTCTTTTGTTAATTTTGCTTTAATAAATGTTATCTTTACATTGCAAATCAATTGGTTTGTTATTTTGTGTATGTACACTTTTCCCCACTACTATTCCACTTGCTATAAATGTTTCCCGTAAGAAACTTTACACATTTAATTATTGAAGTAGCTAATCACTAAACAACGTATGAACAAGAAAGGGAGGAGATCGTTGAGCGTGTTAAGGCTTCCCAGAAGATTATAACAAATATGTTTTAGTTCTGCACGGGACAGTGTTTCAAAATACGACTAAAATAAAGCCCGCCTTTAACTGTTCCCTGAAAGGGAGAAATTTTCCTCCCTTAAATGATACGGTATATCCTTGAATAAATGTAATACGGTATATCCCTGAATAAATGTAATAAATAATATGCTAGCGCTGTTATTGTTGTTTAAAAGTAACAAATATGTTTTTTCTAGCTGATATTAGAAAGGCACTTTTAATGCTTAAGTTAAAGAAGGAACAAAATAGGAATAGGTTTTGCTTTCATTTGTTTCCGCTCTACAACGTTGATATTTGGATTTGTCGCAAGTCCGTTTTATCCTTAATTACGTTATAAAATACCATATTAACAGATTTCAAAATGACGAATTCTTTCAAATGTTGAAGAATAATTTTTACGCTGATAATCTGATACAATGCATTTATATAAAGAATCCGTTACAAGAATTGAAAAGGGTAATTTTCAGTTGAGATAGTGTAATTCTAACTCTAAGGAATTAAGAGATCAAATGAGAGAAGACGATAAATTAGCTGAACACGGTTGTCATTTAGACAAAATATTAGGCTATAAATATAATGTAGTTCATGCTACATTACAAATCTCCTGTAATTTCTTAGATGTCAATAGGGATACCAAAAGAAAGATACTCTCTGAGAGTGTATTTTCCCCATTTCGTTATGTTCATTAGTTACAATTAAGGGGAGGATAGTTTTGACATATCTATGAAAATTAAAAGTATCATTGGATCAGGTTATCTCTGAAGAATATTAAAAGAAACTTGGTCTGTTTTAGCTAAAGATTTATTGCAATTAAATTTCCTAGAGATACACTTAACGTATCACTACCTGCCAGCATATATATTTTGTGACGCGTCTAAGAGGGCGTATAGCTTTGTTGTTTATGAAATTCAAGGAGATACTATTAAATATGCGAAGGCTAAGGTGGCTCCTAATGTCAAAAGATATTTACTTACTTTGGAGCTACAAGCAGTTTTCCTTGCTATCAAATGTGTAAATAATTTACTTAAAGTATTTAATAAGAAATGAGAAATGTTTTAGATCTGTCGATTCTCAGATGGTGTTTTCATGGTTGTTATCTGATGTTAACAATATAAAAACTAAAAATATATTTGCTAGGAATAGGCTAAAGGACATAATTAATTAATTAATTTAGGAAAGCCAAGCAAAATTTTCTTTATCCGTGAATTTTAAATATGCTCCCAATGCAGAAAACCCTGCAAATTTACTAACTTTTGAACAATTCAAGCATAAATTATAAATTTGGATTTTGAATCCCACTGGACTGACGGTTCAGCTAGTTGCTTGGCCTGCAGATAACTTAAGTTGTTTGGGTTCAGACAAGTACATTATACAATCGAATGTTTTATACAATGCTAGTTCAGTCTGTCTGGAGAAACCTATAATAAAATAATTCTTTAATAAATACTACAAATTAGGAGCAACTAGGATAAATTATTTTGATTTACTTACTATTCTTTCTGACATACAAAAATGCTATTAATTCTAAACCTCTTACCATTCGATGATTCCGATTTGGAAATAATTATTCCTAATTCATTCTTACGTCCTAATGTTAATGATGGTCTAGTATTCAAACGTAATGAACGAGATATAATATTAAAAACGCCTAGCAGATATATTTTGGTAAAATCTCTTGAAATTCAGGATATTATCTTACGAAATTTCAGTGATTTTTGGTATCACGAATACTTATTAAATCCAAGAGAATAACGTAAAATTCTGTTTGAAACTAAGTTTTGCTATAAAATAAAAGTAGATGATATCTTGCATAAAAAAAAATATTCTTTGAAACTGAGATCATATTGGTCTTTGGCTCGACTAACGGAATTGATACAAAGGAATAACCATAATGTTCGCATGGTTAAAAAGATGATTCTACCGTTCAGTCTCTTAAGTATTTATATCCGCTACAGTTATCTCTTACTCGTGTACATAGATTTAAAAGGCCTAAAAAGAAGTAATTTTAAGCTTAAGTTACTAATTCAAAATGGAATATTGTTATTAATTTGAAATATTGAAATTTGTTTTATTCTTCAAAGGCCTTCTTCATTTGATAAATGGTATTTCAAGATTGAATGTTTGTAAAATTATCATATGAAAAAATTGCAAACGCAAAAACTTTGGGTTTCATGCATCACTGAAGAGAAAGTGTTGGAATTAATATATTAAAAACATATTTTGTTAATTTTTCATATGCACACATTTTTATATGCACTATATTTTATCTAAAATAAAAGATGTATCAAAGACGTGCCTACTAAAGTAATGATTTTTATATACTAGCTGGTAAAGAAAAGAAAAGTAGCTGGTCAGTTTATTTTGCCCATATAATGTCTTCTCGTGCTTATGCCAATTGACTCAGTTTAGTTTAGAGATGCTTGTAAAAGAGTGAGTTCGTGCCTTTTGCGGACTCTTGTCCAGCACTTTGGACGGGGATTTTGGTCTGCGCCTCTGGCCTCAAGGGTTAGTGACGCCATCCTCCCTTTCTCCCTCAGCTCAAGAAGGTTCGAATCAGTAGCAGGAGTCACCGACGTCTACAGAACAGAGCGAAAGATTTCTCCACGCTAAAATGCTACAGCGACAACACTCAAGCAATTTCAATACTTTTCAAGGCAGTCCATCTTGAGTGAGTCAAAGTAATTCATTTTAACATATTTGGCAGAGTAAGCCGAGATTTTAAAGGGTAAAATATAAAACCTGTTAATAAAAAAAATAAAAAAATCAGGAGCTGAGATATCCTTTTCGTTCCGCTAGTAAATATACAAATTCTTTTATTTTACCTGTTTGATGTTAACTCACTGGGGATAATCCTATAACACTTAAACCCAATATTAGTGCAATCAAAAATTATTCCTTTACGTCTGCATCTAAAAGTTGTTTATATTGTAAATAAAGTTTTTCTTTCTTATTTCTATAAACATCGAGCATTTTTGCCGCTTATTTCCTTCGCTATATTTATTTACATTGTTAACTTTCTTTTTGGAATTGATGTCGCTTGTTTCGGAACGGTTGGCATTTCTCGATAATACATTTTTAAGTTGATCCTTTTTTTCTAGAATTATCGTTCCGTAAACGTTCGCGATCGCAGACACCAACGTCCAATTTGGTTTTGCGATACAGATGCTTGAAGAATTATTTTATTCTACCATTATTCTTTTATAATTAAGGCAAATTAAAAGATCAATTAAAATTCTCATTTCTCTTCATTTATGTCTATTTTGCGCGAAATGATAAGTTTACAGCTACTTATCCGATAATTTGTTATACATTGATACTTTACATATTACACATTGATATACTCTGATGAGTGTCGTAATCTTGACACAAAATTTGGTGGCTGACCTTCTAATCATCTGTCGTATTTATTAATCTTTTGAGATCTTCGAAACGAACCTTTTTATTAAGTTCTCATGTGTAGGCTGTTTTCATTCTATTACTGATACACGATATCCTCAAGCATGGACAGCATAACTTTTCGGTGATTAGACATTGGAGAATTGTACCGTTAAACTGGTTCTGCGGGTTCAACTGATTAAATAATTATCTATTGAATGTAATTACTTTCAAAATTTGAATAAATGTACTTAAGCTTTGAAAAAAGTACTTAAGCTTTGAATAAAAGTGCTTATGCTTTGAAAAAATGTACATATATATTTCGAATGAATGTCCAAACATTTTGTATCTATGTTTTGTATACCTGCGTAAATAAAACAAACATTCTTGCCACTTGAAATATTGTAGTGGACATGGCCTATCTCCAAGACAAAATCGCCTGTGTCATACATGTTCATGTAAATTGTTACTTGCCTTAGGATTAATTAAATGCCTGTATGTGGGCATGAAAAAAACCTGCATAACTGACTGAGCTACACATAAAAGCCGGCTGATTTTGTCTTTGGGGATAGAAGGATCACCGACAGCGAGGAATACATTTGAACGATCCAGCTGTGAGGTTCAAGGACAAAGACGTGGCAACGATCAATGTGAAACGGATTACTACAGAATATTACAAATATATTACTACTACTATTAACAGCATTTTGGAGTTGCCAACGTGAAACTAAATATTTCTATATTTTAATAGAAATTAGCATCTTTTGATACAATGAACTCTCTAAACGCCTCAGCTAGAGCATCGTTGTTTCTAAATCTTTTATTTGGAATAAAAAATCTTAGCTTTTTGAAACAATAAATATCTTTGATCAAATGTCAAGTAAGTATTATTAATGTTGCAAAATTTCCTCAATTCTATTAATTTCTGAACAGTGATTTATATAGCATTTTGTAGAACTTTAGAGTTGAGAAAAATTGATCTCTATATAGCGAGCTGTGTTAATTACGTTGATTTTTCTTTTTCATTTTTCTTTTCAATAGGAACCTGCAGTTGTGATTCGATTTTGGTTTGCGTCGGTGTGCGCAAAAACTAGGAAAGTTGACGAAAAGTGAAATAACGACACGATGAGAAATGAAAATACGTATACCGGTTTCAATATATTTGCTTATTTATTCACAGATTCTCTCGCACATTCTGGGGGTTGGTAAATAATACTCGAGACATCTTCGCTGTTACTTCTCTCACAACAGACTAGATCTTCCCTTCGGCTGGCGAGAACTCCTACCACGACTCTGCCCATCTCTTTATCACGATATTCGGCTTGCAACTCATCAACGGGTGACTCCAAAAACGATCATTCTGTGTCTGCTTACATAAACCTACGAACGGAATTGCTTAGCTTTCGGTCAAATAAAAATTTGACACCGAAAATTATCATTTATTTATTAATTGATTTCCATTCCCTTTTACCTACTTCTGAACAGCTGGCAACAGCTTTCAAGATCTTACGTTTAGAATTTACTGTTTACGCAATCATAAAGAATGGCCCAAATAAAATCATTTAGTTTCCACCTAAATTCCTGTTCTAAGCTGTAGCAGGGTTTCCCCGCGTCATACTGTGATCCGTTTCCTCTGTAACTAAAAATAATATTCATACAAATAGCTGTCGTTGTTGTTGTAAAAAGTAATGAACATTCGTAAACCTACGCAGTTTTTGATATTCTGTAAATACATATAGAACCAATTTATCTAATTTTCATCATTCCTATTTCAATCAAATGGCAAGAATACAATTTACAAATCAAATGATATTAAATACTACTTAAATTCATCATAATTTCACGAAATCATAAATTGCCATGTATCTGACATTTCATGTAGTTCATTCAATTTGTTTAACTGCTGCCTGAAGGAGAAGTATTTCCCAAGTCTATGGAAGGTTTCAACTGTATGTCTTGTTTTTAAGAATGCGAGTCGGTGCTGATCTCCGTCACAATATCGTACCAACTGCGTCATTCGTCTCATTAACTTCTTGTGACTCAACTTCTAGATGTCTATCATCAACAAGAAAGTTGTTGTCATATCAAATGAAATAACCTCCAGAACGACAAACAGTATGGATTTCTGTCCCCCAGAACCACTGCTGATATATTAACTATCACTACACATAGAATCGGTGAAGCGCTCGATAATAAATATATATAGATATCTTAATGACCTTTGATAAGGTGTCACAAGGTTTGTTACAAAAACTCTCCATGTATGGTCAGTCTTCTGGCTCCCATGAGATCAATGCAAGCGACTCCCAAAACTCTTCGGTTTGTACTTTCTTTCTACTTTATATTAACGATCTGCCTAAAACATTTCTATATCATTAGTAAATACATATGCAGGCAATGCCAAGATTTATGGGTATACCTCGATAAATTTAGATGACAAGAGCCTGGCATGATTTCTCCTCTGATCGAGTTCAAACAGCTCAATGGGAGAAAACTGGCTTGTAATATTCAGTAACCCAAAAACAAAGTTAGTGTTCCATCATCAATGAGCAGACCTAGTTTTCTACAGTGTTAATACACGATTTGTAAGGCTTCTTTCCCTGAACGTCTAATGATTTTTATATTTTTTTTCATTTTTAGCTATAATTTAATCAATTATAATTATATATGTTTAATTCTACAGTCATCAGAAAACCGATCAGTTAGCTAGGAGTGTTTTTGTGTTAGTCTACCTGTAACAGCTATCATCAGATTGATTTTTGGAGGCGTGATTTAAGTTCCTTATATAAAAGAAAATAAGGATGTTTGCAACAGTGATGTTAATATTTACGTATTTTAAGGATTTCAAACAAATTTACTACTTTTCCGATTCTGCATAAAGTTAAATTTCTTATATAATCATTAATTTCAAATGTCGCATAAAGCTGTTTATAAAAGACTACACTTAATTTATTGCTAAAAACTATGCCTTCAAAGTAATAAATATTCTGTAAAAGACCAGGATCAATAATTAAATATTGAGTCTTCTAGTTTTCTTGAGACGGTCAGCATTTAAAACTAAAAATTATTTTAATGAATAATGAAGAATGAATTATAAGTTTTGATTTTCCTTTGTGTACTTTTCGGTGTTAAAATAAAACATTTTTAAATTCTGAATGTGAAATGAATTACTTAAGCTGAAAAGACAAGCTTGCGGTCAAATGAACACGGATCTATCATTCTTCAAAAGACATCCGATTATATAACACATGCATTAAAACAATTACACAATTAATGATCCTGACAAGATAGATTGCTTCGAAGATGATCTGCAAGCAACACATCGTTGACTGTGAATCAGATAAAAAGATTGATTGTGCTGACGAAAAACCGTGAGGCTCAAATACGCGTCAACATATCAATTATTTTCTTGCAATTAGTGCTTAGCTATCGACAAATAAAGACTTCTTCGCTTTTAAAGTTTTCTAGTCTCTAATCTTTTATTTTCACTCAAACCAGAGTGACGTTTTAATTTCAACTTTATCTCTACTCTAAGCGGACATTGAATAGTGAGGAATGAATTGATCCTATACTGATACCATTTCAAGTGCGTAGGACTGCAGTCTGCTCACCAATCATTGCTAAGAAAAAATCCGCATAGGTATGTATAAAATATTTATAGGTATTATTATTATTATTATTGTTATTATTATTATTATTTACGCATATTAAATATTTTATATATATTTCTGTGGTGAAATATAATTTATCTATGAATTATGTTTGTGTGTGTATCTGTATATATATATATATATATATATATATATATATATATTTATAGTGTCTGTGTATATATATATATATATATATATATGTATATATATATATATATATATATATATGTGTGTGTGTGTATATATATATATATATATATATATATATATATATATATATATATAGTTTAAAATTTGGTATATGTATGGAGGAAGGGTGCTCAATATTGGATATGTAAACTACTGATTGGCAGTTTCACGCCTTAACGATCATCAGATTTAAAGCGTAAAATCATTTTTTGTCCACGCCATATATATATATATATATATATATATATATATATGTGTGTGTGTGTGTGTGTGTGTGTGTGAGAGAGAGAGTGAGAGATAGAGAGAGGGAGAGGTGGGGAGAGAGCGTAACAAAAAAATTCCGCATATACGATAACTTTTAAATCCCAGAAATCACCCTTAAAAACTGGTGGGGGGTCGTCTTATATTACAATTCTAAAAAAAAAACCTTAAATTCTGGGTGATGCTTTGTTGTTAGGCTAACCTCGGCCTCGGTTGCGATAACCAATAACGTACATGAAAAATTGATCATAAAAACTTATAATAAAATTAATAAAATATTTCTACCTTATATATGACTTGTATAACATCATAACAAATTGTCTATTCGAAGGATAATTCCAATATCAATGAAATCATCTTCTATCCATGCAAACTCAGCTGAGAAAATGTAAACATCGAATTATGATTGCGTTCACAGCGATAGAATGTACTATTATCGTAAATTATCGTAATGCTATTAGCAATATTTTATAATTGTAGATGAAGTATAAGTAAATGGCCATTGGTACACGAGGCTGTAACTGTTTAGATATAAGAAAACAATAATAATAAGAAGAATCGGTATTTGCAAGAGATCACGTGACGAAACGTAAACAAAATGGTTTCTTTTTAGGGGAGGTGTGTAGTAAAAACATTATATAGAATCGGTTTTGTTATTTCGTTTATTTTGAATTTCTAAGAATAAATTAAGCAGTCGTCTTATACTACAGGTATAAGATAAATTCATGAAAGTTTGCTATATTTTTTGAAATCATTTTATCTAAAGTTTGCCTTCTACGCGGAAATATACGGTACGTATATATATATATATATATATATATATATATATATATATATATATATATATATATATATATATATATATATAAAAATATATGGATATAGATCCGACAGTATGAAGAAAATATATACGGAAAAACAAACAAAAATCTTTTATATACAATTATGCTGTTTTTAATGTTAATATGTCAAAGTCGGACGTTTCGGTCTAATAAACCATCTGCAGGACATATTCATAAATTATAACATTATCAATACAACATGACAAAGACGATGTACATAAGAACAAGACTGATATTTATTCGTACAAAAAGTACAAATTGTGGCACGAGGCCAGAGGGGAGGGGTAGAGGCTGGTCAACACTAACTATCTTATACCTAGCTAATCAGATTCGCGACCCATTCGTACATTACATTTTACTCATTCACCAAAAGAACTCGTCCATCACCAAACAATCCTTTAACCACCATAATACCACGTGTTCTCAAGGGAGACCTACCAAAATCGCGCCTCATGCCATAAAAATTTTAATGATGATATATATATATAAAATTCTAATAATGATAAAATGAGAGGGAAGGGAAATGAACCCAATGATAAACTTAAAATAAACACAAATACAAACTAAACATAATTGATGTTAGTAGGGACCGTCCAACCCATAAAACAGAGAGACCGCTGTATTCTGCCCAGGGGACAAAATCAAGAGACGCTCTCGCTAAGGAAGTGGGAAAAAGTATAAAATATTAGGCTGGAATGGGAAAATATAAAACTGACCCAGTCAAGATGAAAAGTGGGATGGGGGGTCAAAACAAACTGGGGAGGTTGGGAATCTCGACTTGGATCATAACCAAAGAACGGCCGGGATGCAGGCCAGGAACAACACTTACTCACATTAACTAGGTACACTGAAGCTTGTCTAACCTAACCAAGGGGAGGGTTCCACAGGAAGCCACCCCGATGTGCAATAGGTTGACCTAGAAAGAGAAAATCAAGGCTAGCCCCGTTCACACGAAGCAAGCTCGCTTCTTTTACCCACCTTTCGCTAAAGACTGTCGAATGCAATCGTTTTCTATCCGATCTAATCTTCATCTTGAGCTGATGCTCAAAGAATCGAATTAGATCCGAATGAGAAAGACGATTGCCTCGCAAGACTTCCTCCTTTCGCGTCGTCCAAATCACCATTCGAGCCGTGGCCATCAGCGTCAGAAACACCATCCGTTTCATCCCGGAATACGGGGGCGACACATAGTCACACGCGTATGCGCGATCAATGGACACAAGCTGTTCGGGAGCGAGACGAGCCGTCAGCTCGCCGACATGGTCCCATAAGGGGCGGACCTGGGGGCAATGGTAGAAGGCGTGCGCAGCCATTTCTTCTAAGCCAAGGCCACACCGTTCACAGTCTGGTAAATCCGCCAAGCCCCATATGAAAGCCTTGTCGTTGAGAGGCAGCCGATTCCGAGCCAATCGCCAGCTAAGCGAAAACTCAGGGGTTACTGAGGTAATCCGCCGCTGGCGCCAAGACCAAAGGAGCGAAACTCCTCCTCCGACATGCCGAGCATATCTCGTAGGGGATCCTTCGCGGGCCTCTCCACTAATTCACGATAGAAGACCTTCCTAGGCCGAGAAAGGTCACTGGACCGAGGAACGGCCCTCAAGGCCGACCGACACTCGCGAAGGAAAACCGATTGATCCCGGAGTTTACGAACGCGCTCAACCCGCGAGATGGGGAGACTGATGGTAAGGCCAGGGAACGCGTCCCTAACAATCCCCTCCAGAAGGAAAGCCAACCTAGAGGCACGGATGTGACTCGGCAGGTGCGGCATTCCCAGCCCCCCATGACACGGACGTTTAATGCAGACTCGTCTGTCGATCCGATTCCCGCGTCCCCTCCATAAAATGGAGGATAGAGAGCGCTCGAGCGCCTTCTTGTGGGTCTTACAGAGAGGAAGTACGGACAATCGATAAAGAATCAGGGGGAAAATGTATGTAGCACACACCTCCGCCCTGCCCTTCACGGACAACCTCCGTCGATTCCAAGTCTGACCGGCGGAATCGACCTTTGCTCGTACTTCAGACCAATTCTTCTCCAGCTGGAGGTCAGGCCCAAACCACACTCCAAGAATGCGGACAGGACCGTCTGTCCAACCGAAGCGGCCCGGAAGAGCGACCCCCCTTCCAGGCGCCTAACCGCAAGCCGGACGACTTGTCACGGTTTATTTTGGCCCCTGTCACCTTTTCGTACCGATCAAGCGCCTTCTGTACCGCCTCAATGTCGTTGCGGGACGACACGAAAGCAGATACGTCATCGGCGTACGCGGAAACCCTGGCTCGAGACCCTCCAGGAACGGCAATTCCACGTAGGGCCGGTCTCGTCCTTCAGCCGGCGAAGGAGTCCCTCCAACGCCAAAGCATAAGGAGAGGCGCCAGCAGACAACCCTGACGAAACCGACCTAGACAGCACGAACGCGTCCGACAACCTTCCGTTCACCTGTACCACCGCACTGGGGGGGGCGATACAGGAGGCTAATCCAGCGGCAGAAGTTAGGTGCGAATCCAGCGGCCTGCAGGACAGCAGCAAGGTAGCGATGGTCGACACTATCAAATGCCTTGGACTGATCCAAATTGATCAGCGTGGCTTCTTCGTCGTCTTTTACACCCTCTATGATCGTGCGGGTCAGATGCAGGTTGCTCTGAATTGTTCGGCCCCTCACAGAACAAGTCTGCTCAGGTCCCAACAGAGACTCAGCAACTGACTGCAAACGCTCCTGCAGGATCTTGGCCATAATCTTTAACTCTGTGTTTAGCAGAGTTATGGGCCTATAATCATCTAGGTTCCCCCATCACCTTTGCTCTTTTTCAACAGAGTGATCACACCCCTGGTGATCCGGTTGGGGATGGACCCCGACCGAAACCAGTTGTTGAACACTGCAGTCAAAATCGGAACAAAGATGTGCGATGTGCCTCAAGTACAATTCATAGGGCAAACCATCCATTAAAAAGACTTATCCAAAGAAATAACTGAAAGTTTTATAAGATCAGCGCTCCGTTTAAAAACATGGTCACGTTGTCGTCACGTGGGCGACGCTGTGAAAAGTCAATATTCCTAAAATTTCGTATTTTGAATGAAAAATGAAAAATTCTATTTTGAACTAAAATTTATATGTACGCTTGTCGAGCATTAATCTCGCTAGAAAAGGGAAATACTAAAGAAGCCAGGTCTAGTATTCACCGTGCGTGAGATGGATATTATGCCTGCTTCATAAATCCGCCTAAGATTTTATTATGAAAATATTTTAAAATACTTCACGGAATCAAAATCGAAATTATGATCTGCTTTAGGGTGCATCCAACTATAGCATTGTTTAAATTTCCGAGGCGAATATCTCGTTTATGTTCGAAAACACGAATTTTACGGACCTACATGTTTCACCCACATATTTTAAGTGACAGTCTTTGCATGAGATATGGTGATGCAAGCATCGGATGTAATATGTTGTTTGCTGGTGCTATTTAATAAACTCCGGATAGTTCTAGTAGGTAATATTGTAGTTTTAATTTTTAACGCATTTAAATTATTAGAGATACGTTCGGTCAAATGGTTATTTGGTAAGAAAGATGCGATAAAAGATATATATATATATATATATATATATAACGTGGGACAATATATATATATATATGATATATATATATATATATATATATATATATATATATATATATATATATATAGATATATATATATATATATATATATAATATATATATATATATATATATATATATATATATATATATATATATATTTCTTTGATCAGATGAGTTTGTGACACTGGGTTTCTCCTTTTGCGATCGTCGATATTGAGCTTTCTAATAAGTAGGACGGTATTAATATATAAATAATTATATATATATATATATATATATATATAGGCCCCAACCGCGGAAAAACGCACACATATATATATATATATGTATATATACACCGTACCAACGATAGATTTTATTATATTATTCAATTAAATCATTGACTTATATAATACAATCTGACTAATGTATATATAAATGGATTTAAATTATTGACACGGTTATAATTAAAGAACAATTCTTCTTATATGTACAGTCTCCGTTCAGAACGCGAGCGATCATAATTCTCCACAACTTCCTCTCCTCTGTAGCTCTTAACAATTCTATGTTTTTGCTATCTCTTCTAATACCTCTTCTACCAATCATTTACACAAGCTCGTTAGGTAAGTTATTCGCTACTCGCCTCTATCCATTTTACGTTCAATATGCCCAGTGAGTGTCAAATTTTCTAAGCCCTCTTTCCTCATTATGTGCACTAAAAATTTCAACTGTCTGTATCTGACTCAAAGTACAAGTGTATTTTTCTGTTTTCATTATTATTTTTGTTTATTTGCTGAATTCATTTTCTATCCGTATGTCAGCCGTTTCCTCCCAGTATTCTAATATCCTTCCCAAATAAATCAAGCATGCCTAGCAGTTCAAACAATTTTTTGTGGTATGCTTTATCAACTGCATTTTTTACAAAATCTATAGAACATAGGTATACTGCATTTGTATTTCCCTTTTTAGGTATCATTAAATATCGCATTCCTTGTTCCAGTGTCTTCTACACAACAGCACTGTTCTTGTCCTATTTCCAGCCCAATTCTGCCACGTGCTCTATTCATCAGAAATCGAATAATAAGTTTTTTGTTATGTTGTTCATTAATTTGATTGTTTGCTGGGGCACGCATCCGTTAGCACCTGGTTTCTTAGGCAGCTCTATGAAAATGGATGTATTTAGATCTTCCGGTATATCACCACTGCCGTATATTTCATTTATTATATCTGTAATTTTGTTAATCCCGAAATCATCTAAATCTGCAAGCATCTCAGTTACAATTCCATCCGGTCCTGCTACTGTGTTCAATTTAGCCAGTGCTGATACTTCTAGCCCTTCAATATTTTGTGTATTGTACGTTTACCTCTTTCATTGTGGAAGTGTTTTCCAATGTATTCGTTCCATCTGTGAAGCATTTTACTTTTTCTATCACCAACATCCTCACTTTTGATCTTATACATCCTGTTGACGAGCATGTCTTTTGTTCTGTTATTTCTCTTATTCTTTTATGCATATCTTTCTTGTTTGTGAGGCTCATTTTTCTATTTCTGCACATTTTTCGTGGAGTCATTCCTCTTTTGCCTGTGTGCATTTGTTCCTAATTTCTTTGTGCGATGACCTATATTCTGTGCCGTACCTTGGCATTGTTTGCTGTCTCCTTTTCATTATGTCAAAAATTTAATCTGTCGTCCATCCCTTTTTTCCTTGTCTAGTTTTATTTGAGATGATCTTGTTTGCTGATGTTACTAAACCTTCTCTTAATGTTTCCCACTTTGGATTATCATTTACTTCATTGTATCTGCTTTTAACGCTGTCCGTATACAGTTCCTTCAAACAGGAGTCTGTTAAAACTTTGGGTGCTGCCTTTACACGCTTCAACTTCTGAAGTTACATATTACTCGAAGATGGTCGTTCTCGTATATAGGTAGAAACAGTCTTGTTACCTTTAATCAAATTTGTATTAAAACACACACACACACACACACACATATATGTATGATAAACTATAGTTTTAATGTGTGCTGAATTTTTTTCAACCTGGCCAAAAGGGTTTCATCCCAACATTATGTCTATTTACTTCGTCAAATTTTGAGAAGCGGTTAAGGCCAAGAGCTTTTCAGCTCCCTCTCATATATACACATATATAATATGCACATATATAATATACACACATATATATATATAAGAGAGTATTATTCTCTACATTTTTTATATTTATGTATTTTTACAGGTTGTGTTTATTTCAATATTGATTCATCTAATTTCATCCTTTGATCCAGCTTCCTTTGGATCAATGCTGGTTTCAACAGCATTCTGTTAAATCGCCCTCAAGTGCGATTATCCAGTTATTGAAATATCTCGTATTTTTTTTTTTTTTTTTACAGTCTTTTTTTATAGTCTAGCCAACTTTTTACAACTTCAGGGGTGGCTGGGTTTTGAATTCAGAGTATTCCTTTTTCTAGATTGGTTGTCAATACATAGCAGCTGACAGAGTGGGGGTGTTCAGACCATTCCCAAGTGTGAAAGTGAATGTTAGGAACTCAAGGGTTATTCGAACTCGGTTCGTTGATTTTTCCTTCTGAGACTTTATTCAACGATCTGCACACCCATTTTACCGCTTTATATTTTTCCTTCTTATAAAAGATGATTGGTCTGCTATGCCAACTCACTACTTTTACTCTAATTTAACTCAATACATGCTTGTCTTTTTATCTTAAGTATGTGACAGCAATTAAGTTATGGAATTAACTATAAACTTACCAATGAAATGGCGATAAATAATACAAAGGGTAAAAGTCTTAAACTTTTTGTTTTCTTTTCGTTTCAGTTGAGTCGGTTGTGAATAGAATATGTTAAATATGTTAAGCAGTTTCAAGTTACGCGGGTGTCTGATCTAGTTTTTCGAAGGGTAATTAATGACAAATGAAAACACATTACGAACAAAATAACAACATAAAATTTGGTTCGTTGACATTTTTAAAAAAACATATTTTAAATCTTCTTATCATTCTAAAAAGGTGACTAGTTGTATTTGAGGAAAAAATCAACGTGGTGATTTTAGGTTCACTTTGTAAGAAAATGTATGCTCGTAAACGAATTCAATGCATAATATTTGATCTATGCAATCGATATTCAAAAACTGAATTAAGGGCATTGTTTTTGAAAGAGATTATGTTGAGAATTAAATGATTCTTTCAGGCAGATGGCAAGTGTTAATGGCACACATACATATATACATACATACACTGCTTGAACTTCTAGACAATGTAATAAAAGAAAGCGAGAAAAAAGGACTAACCATCAATTGTAAGAAGTGTATGGTCGTTAGTAAATGGACAGCCCAAGATGCGAGCTACAAAGTGGAGACATGAAAAATCAAGCCAGTACAGAAATTTCACTATATGGGGAGTGCTTTAACAGACGATTGAAAATGCAACAGTGAAATCCGAATGCGTATTGAAATAGTGAAAAGATGTCTTCCAAAAGCTAAACAAAGCAACGGAAAAATTTCCTATGAAACAAATAAGAGTGTTGAACTGCTATGTAATTTCAATACCCTTATATGCAATTGTATGCTGTACAATTTTCTCACAGATGAAGAGGAGGCAACAGAGGTGTGGTTATACAGAAGGATGTTGAGATTACCATGGACGGAACAGGTGAGCAACGAGAAAGTTTTAAGAAAAATCGAAACAAAAAGAACACTTATACTTTGAATCAGAAAGAGAAAGTTGATATTTATGGAAACATGAAAATGAAAAGAGAGGGCTTGGAGAATTTGACTCTCACAAGACATTGAAAACAAGAGTAACCTACCTAATGAGCTTTGTGTAAGTTGATGGCAGAACAAAGATTAAGAGGAATCGTAAAAAGACTAACATTACTAAGAACTACGATGTTCCGGATTTTATGGAGAGCTATGATCACCTACGTCCCCATATACTAAATAGACACGTTGAATAAAAGAAGAATCCTACGGACGTACTAATGTATCTTTGTAGTTTCATTTATTTATGTTATTTAAAGTAAATATCAAGATAAACTTTGATCTCTGGGCGGGGGAGTGAATATAAAGGATAGAAATATCATTTTTAGAAATAATCTTTCACAATCAGTTAATATCATTATGACGGTCGTAAGGATATCTTTGCTGGTTTTGTCTATGGTTATTTCTTGATCTTAGCTTAGTACAGCTCAAGGTAAAAAAGAATGGAAATGGGAAGACTGAAGTTGATCCTCCGAATGGGGAGAGGATAACTGATTTTGTTTAATTGAAACCAACTAATAACCACTGGCAAAATTGCATTTATTCAACACACCAAGCAAGCCAATGTCGGTATACCTCTGTAGCATTCACAACACTATAACGGCTTCTACCGCCACCCAACATTTTGTGGAATATAAGGAATAAACAGAAGACTAAATTTGTCTTTTTGACTTCAATTTATGACAATGTTATTGAACTGAGGCATACCATTTATCTAAAAGAATTATTGCCATTAATT
>CAHIKZ030000490.1:400000-475000 GCA_903632075.3 Acanthosepion pharaonis
AAGAAAAATATTTCCCACTGCCATAAGGTTACCACCCTGTGTCTGTTCTATAAATACTATTATGGCAATTGTTCAGAGGATCTCTTCGCTAAGGTGCCTAGACTTTTTGAATTTAAGTGCAAGATTACACTGGCGACGAGGTCTCATCACTTTACAGTTGAGCTGATTAGATGTAACCGTAAGTTCTATGCTAACAGTTTCTTTTCTCGCACTTCTCGCTTATAGAACCCCCTTCTGGCTCTTTGCTTTCATGCTAGCTTTAATCTGCAAAAATTTAATTACAATGTCAATCGCTATCTACTGTCCTCCTGATTACTCTTCTTGTGTTCTTACTCCTTAGCAATGTTTCTGTTTTTAACTCTTCCACATCCAGTAATTCCTTATGTCTCAGTGGCTTTATTGCTTTGCTTGGGGTGAAATCGATTGAACACACACACACACACACACACACACACACACACACACACACACACACACACACACACACACACACATATATATATATATATATATATATATATATATATATATAATTGCTGGTCACTCGTTTCCAAGTATACGCGTCTTTCGGGGTGAGGCTAACAAGTCCCTATTGCAGACGCCCACTTTAGTTACAGTTTCGAATAATTTAGCATGATCAGTTTCTTGAACAAAGTCTGTACGCTCAAACACTCAGTCACGATGACTTGAAAATACGTGCTAGTTTAAATACCAATTGCTTCCGAACGCTTTCGTCTACTTAATATCACTCACAAGGTTAACCCGTGATATGATTTTCAGACACTTTCCGCGGGATCGCCTACAATCATCGATATAATCAAATCGATCACGGTGAGATTTCATGGCCAAAAAGCGAACATTCAAATTCATCAACGTTAACAAATTAATCTTGCAAACTATATGCTAGTAAAATGAGTTCCAGCTTCACCGGAGTGTTCTGCTGTTGAGGCCTTGTGCTAGATTAAGATATCAACTTCAGTAGGGATTTTGTGAAAGTCCTATAAACTTTTAATATATTTATTTACATACTTTTTAATATAAGTAAATATTTATGGTTCAAAATATCTAATTCGACATAATAGAAAATTATAAAGTTCACTTACCATAAATCACGTAAACCTGTATTTACTAAGATCAATGACAACAATAACTGAATTTACTTGAAGAAGAGAATTACTGCAAACGACATGGAATCAGAAGCGTCAACGTCCAAATTCAGGTGATCTATGTGTAGATCTGGGAAAAATTTGTTTCTTTGATACCGTCTAGTGTAATTTGTGAATTAATTACGCATTGATAAAGAATGTTCAATATTAAATTGATTACATCCATATAATTGTTCCCCCTTATACACTTTTTCATGGTAATTGTTCAGATGAACTTTCCTTTATGATACCTAAACTTTACGAATTTAAGCGCAGTACTAGATTGGTAGCAAGGTTACATCATTTTGCAATTAAAATGACTAGATGTAACCGTAAGTTCTATGCTCACAGTTTCTTCCCTCGCATTTTACGCTAGTGGCACTTTCTTTCGGCTTTTTACTTTTCAGTCAACATTGATCTTCAAAAATTTAAATGTCATGTCAATCGTTATCTTCTGTCGTCTTAATTCCTGTTCTTTTCATTGTTCTCTCTTTAATAATATTTTCCCATATTATCTCACACTCAGTAACATCTTGCATCTTAGTGGCTTTATTGCCTTGCTTGAATATTAAAAAAATAAAACTTATCATCATATCTAGAGGACATATGTTCCAAGTTCTCCAACACTTGCCTGAAACCGTGAATAGTACCAATATTATGTTGTTGTTTTTCCTTATACATGCCTATGATGAAGTTTAATTCTTAAATTAATCATAAAAAATTAACAGCAAGGCCTAGTAATAAAATACAACAATTATAAAATTAGTCTAAAATAAAAGTTAACTGATGGTTAACCAATTCGTTATTCTCGTACTAGATTTTTTTTCTTTTCGTTATGATTTGGAACATTCACGTTTATGACTTCTTTTTAGTATATCCAAAATACTAGCAACTCTTTGATCTCTTTAACCTAAGGATCAATCGTTTTCTATCCTCCTTATTGCCATAATCTTGACTTTCTACCACCTCATATTTCATTCATACCACGCACGTCATTCAACATAACTATTTTAACAGTAACCCTCAATCCTTGCATTGTTTGGGTTTTACTATTAAACTATTTACTTTCAGGATAACAATGATAAAAGAAACTAGATATTCATGAGTAAAAATGTTTCTAACATCTCATTTTGGCATATATAGAGTATAGCAGGGTCAAATTGTGTAGATAGTTTAAAAATGAATTTTACGTTTGAGTTACCGTAAAACTACTACAGTTTTTAAATAAATTAAGTCTGGAAAGGGTTAATGTAAGAGGAAAACATCTTAAGATACCAATGGTGATTATTGTAACGTTTCAAGATTACTGTCTCGCCAACTTAATGTCGGAGAAATGTTTTATTCGTATAAGTGGTTAAAATTAAATTCTCTTTGCCTTAGTAATATTTTCCGTCTTTTGTTTCCAAGGTTTCATCCCAGATTATCAATGTCGTCCATACGCAAACAGCAGCGAATGGCCGGAAGATTTGCGCAAAATTATCAAGTCAAACGAAAGCAATGTTAGCTTGGAGTACGGAGAGTGTCACGTGACAGTTTCACAAAATGGAGAATCAAACAATAACTTATCGTTTCCTTGCACCAATGGTTACATATATAGTCGACCCGCCGATTTATCTTTCATTACAGAAGTAAGTAGGACTCACTATTCCATAGCTTATTCAGATTAATATCACCTGCTTTGTTATTTTTAACACAATATTATTACCAACATATTCCCCAGCCTCCCTCAAATATATTCGGTAGTGTTTTAGTGCTTTTCGTTTCTTCAGACAATGAAATCCGGGTGATAACATCTAGTTTTTTGGATAAGATTTTAGGTCAAACTGGAAAAATCTGTATGAATGTAAGTTATTATGTGTGGAAGGTGTTAACGACCAAATATTGTTCTGCTGTGGAGGTGTTTCCACATGCAATTCACTTTTGAACTCGAGTTACTCATTACTCATATCTTCCCATTTTGCGACACTTCGACGTGGTGTAATGGTTGGCAAGCTTGTCTCGTAAGAACAATTACGACTGAGTCATGAGTTCGATCCCTACGCTTAGAAAATCCCCATTTTGAGATATAAATGGATGCTATTTACTTCACTTTCGACTGCCTTCCCCGGTCTATTCGATTGCATAAATAAATAGACTTCTATTGAAAAATTGAAGTTGTCTTACAAATAGCTCTTAAAATTCCCTGCAGAAAATACTATAAAAGCTTAGAAGTACGGTTGTCTCCTGTTTTTCTTGGGTATACTGTAAAAAGCTTCATTTATGAAAGCACAAAATCTGTATACTGGACTTTGTTAATACACACACACACATATATCTGTACAGACTGCAATGGATAAATTGTGGTCTAAATGGCGCAAAAATGAAAATAATACTGACATTTCATTTTAACAGATGTATTTAACAAAATTACACAAAAATATCTTGAAATACTAAAGAGTAAATTTGTTCAATAAAATCACCATTGGTTTCAACCACGACCTCCAGATGATTTCGTAATCTCCTGCAACTCTTCTGGATGTCTCCTTGTTTAAGTTGATGAATGCTGCCATAATCATTACCATCAGTTCGTCTTTGGTGTTACAAAGAGTTTTGTTGGTCTCAAGTGCGCTCCACACATAATAATCGAGGGAGTTGCAGGCTAGGGAGTTAGGTGGCCAGACGTAAGGGGTGAAGTGGTTGCAGAAATTATTTGACAGCCATGACTGGGTTCTTCTGGTTGTGTGGCATGGTGCAGAGCCCTGTTGCCAGATATGGGATCTTTCAGCAGCCACCCTCTTAACAACGCTACCACCCTAAGGCACTCACCAATAAATTTGAGTGTTCTTTTCTTATCAGAATGACCAGAATAAGTTTTTCTAGCTGCCGTACATTCGTAGTCGCCATTAGATTCTTCCAGCATTTTTCGGATCTTCTGCACTGTCCTCAGATTGGCACCCAAACACTCTGAAATGGAGTTCCGACGCGAATGCTAACATAACAGCATGCCGTTTCTAAATTTCTGGCGGTGTTCCATAGTGTTCCTTTTCTCACAGACGGTGCCCAACTGACCCTACTATACTGTGGAGTCGACAAAATCAAAAACAAACAACGCGCATGCGCGAAATTAAAAATATAAAATGGTGACAATTTACTCATCGTACCCTGTATAAAGTCAAAACTTGTAGACACTACAAACACAATGCATGGTATATAAATATATATACAAAGACAGAATAAACATGAAATATATATGAAATGTATGTGGAGAAGGATGGGCTCAGCTATGTTAAGACGAGATACGCCACATGATGAGCACGCAAAGCAGCCATTCGCGGAGACCCAGGCTCTGTTACATAACCACAGCAAATGGAGGCGAATTGTGGACATCTTAGCACGTCGGGGTTAATAAGAATATTTTGAAAAAAAGTACTGAGATTTTATTGCAGCCTTCGACTAAAACTTTCATGTGGACGAAAAGGTGGTCAATGATACTGTCGTACAATTGCCAGGCGGTAAAAAAGCAATACCTTTACGCGTGTTTTTTACCGCCTGACGATTATGTCACAGAAACACTAATCACATTTACATTCACATGAAACTTTTAGTCGCAGACTACCATAAAATCAAAGTAGTGTTTTTCCATATATATATATATATATATATATATATATATATATATATATATATATATATTATATAAACTTTATATTTACTTAATACGTGTGTTTAGACATCTCTATTTTACTAGATAGACGTGTTTTAGCAGACATCCCTATGTTTAAAACGATGTCATTTAAAAGCCTGGGTATTCGAAAATCTTAAGAAAGAATAACCGCCTCAATTGTTGGATTATAAATAAAAATATATACAGTCTCTCATTCTGAGATATTCTCCTCGAGACACTGTTAAAAGAAAATCTGTCTGTATCATGTTGGTGTAAAAGTGTAGCTGTCCAAGCAAGTAGAACAATTGTATATATGTTTTACAATGTCATCTTTACACTATTTACATTGTTCGGACTGTTGTCCTCGGTTTTGTCGCCATATTCACGACGTTACGCCCGTTGTACGCTCCAGCCTTCTTCAGGTGATTGGAATTTTGGATATAACCCTTTATTTCATCCACTGGGATAGATTGTTCTAGTTCCACGTGCCATACCTCTTCCGGATACCTCAGTTTCAGTTATTTCCCTTTAGTAACTCAACTCGCATGTAAAATAAAAAAAAACACCTGAGCTTGAATACTTCTTTGCATTGCTTTATTCTATGATTTTCCAACCATATCCGCATCATGACATGAACTTAAGTGGCCACCTTATTTAAGACATGTATTTACTTGGAAACATTTTTCAAGATGTGTGCTTCTTTTGTCATGTGATTCGTGACATGAGCCTAGTTGGTCACATCTCTTCCTTTAATCAGTCCATGAGAAACGCGACCTTTGATCACACCAACCTTGATTTACTTTTGATGCTAAATATATTGCAACTTGATTTTAAGATAATCATTATATGTTTAGTTTATTTTGTTAATATTCCCATGTTTATAAAATATTATTTGTCGTACATAGTAATGAAAACACGAGACTAAAACTCTCATACGTATTTTTTTTTTATTTTATTTAACTCCGGACTTCATCAATTTCATGTCGGAGAGGGTGGGTGCGCTATTTTGCGTCCTTCTTCCAGCGTGAATTCTTCTTCTCACGAGAGTGTAAAATATTCTCTTCTCTAAGGTGGCTGTTTTTATATCTGTCATACGGTTTTTCTCGCGCGTACACATGTTAGGCGCATCTTACTCGACCACGTGTTTACATGTCAGGTCATCTACTGACATCATGTGAAACACGGATATCCATATCGGGCTAGGTCAACAGGCTGATCCACAAGGCTACTGTGATGGCCTGAAAAGACTGAGTGCAAATTCTGTTCTGGCTTTATTTGGAGTGAATCACAAATTACATTTAATTTATACAGGATGTTCTGAGGAAATGTGAGTATTAATTAAATTATCATTTACTTTAAACTTGTGATGTTGATATCCTAAAATTTACAAGTATACGATTGTACTAACAATGGAGAGTGTTGGTCTGTCTATTATATTTGTTTTAATTTGCAACACATTTTGATTTGCATTAAAACATCATTGTAACTCGTAATTGTCATGTGCAGTCATAATAATTACATACATTTTGTGTTTTATTCACACAAGTATTTAATCTTGTTTCAGTGGGACCTTGTGTGTGACAAAGCGGCTGTTGGTGCCCTATCTCAAACGTTTTTGACTATAGGAATGGGAGCCGGTGCCAGTCTCATCCCACATTTTGCCGACCGATACGGGCGTAGACCTGTTGTGATTATTTGCTTGTTTGGCATTTGGGCTTTCTCCTTGGGTCTTGGGTTTTCTCCATCTTACAATGTTTTCATGGCCTTAAGATTTATGATTGGATTTTTTCAGCAGGTCAGTACAGGAAAAAGTTTTTGTTTTTTAATCAAATGAAGCAGGGGTGGTGAACAACATGTTGAGATTTAAAGATAATTTACAATGAATTGACCGATTGATCGATTGATCGATTGACCGATTGATCGATTGTTGGTTGATTCGTTTTCTACGGTTTATCAACCCTTTGCAGATTATTTAAAGCCAGAAAATATTTTACATTTTAAGGATTTTTTTTGGTGGGGGGGGGGAGAAAATAGTAACAATTTAGTGATACACATTTACTATTTAACCCATTGCTGGGAGGAGAAGAGGTGGATTCATACCTTTCCCAAAGTTATTTGCGTACAAGTGAATATAATAAACCCAACTGGAATTGGAATTCGGCTCTCCGATTAACAATTCCGAGCTGTTATCCATTACACCACGAAGATATCCAAGCTAACAGCACCTGGTATCACCAAGCGGTGACCTCTCTAAGTATTGACCGTTCGTTAACTTAGGTGATCGTACGGGAACCGGTGTTTCAACATGATATGACCGTAAACCTGAAAACTCAGAGACAGATATTCTTTATGCTTTAATGTAATAACGAACAAATGAAGAGTGTTTTCTGTAGATTAATTTATGTAACTACGCCCCAAAATGAATGAGAGAAAGATTTGATAGTGAAAAAAATACGCTGGGCAGATATTACATTTACATCGTAATAATTTCGAGTTAAATAGTTAAATAAAGAGTATAAATTGTTTTTACAGGTTGATATTTTGCACCAAACTGAGAATTACCTTGCCATGGTAGCTGATCAGGCTTATTGTTCTATAATTCTGGCATTGCTTGAGATTACCTTTCTTACCCGTCCACTCTTAGCTACTTCTATTCCCAAATCCATTGGCATAGAGCTGTTAGGGCTTTGATAGTTTCTTAATTTTTCACAAGTTCAGAAGGTACATTGTCTACTCCAGGTGACTTCCTAGATTTCAGGCTACTTACTGCTGCTTCTACCTCCTCCTTCAATAGTGACGGACTGTCTTCGCCTCCCCTGAGGTACTGGTGGGCTTACAGTAAAAAGATATCTGGAGAGAGTTCGTAATTGTACAGGTCGTCGTAGTATACGTTCACCTATTCAGAACTTCCACTCTATCTATCAGTAGCTTGCTTTCTTTGTCATATATGACAACTGCTCTTGAAGGGTTGGTCTTGGTGAGGTATTTGAGGGTATTTTAAGCTTTTTTACTGTCACCTGATTTTACGCCCTTCTCAATGACGATGCAGTGCCCTTTTATTTACTCCGTTTTGGCTGCTCGTAACTTCTCTCTGACCACCCTGTGCATATGTTTGTACTGTGTCCGAGCTTCATTATTTGAGTGCTTCTTTCCTCTTAGTACTCGCCTGTTGTCGCACAAATTCAGGACTTCTTTCGTGATCTACGGTTGAATTGACTTCCGTGCATTTTTCAACCTCTTCAACTGTTGTGAGTAAGTCTTTGATATCTAATGCGAGAGGTTTTTTTTTATCTCGTTATCAAGCAGGTTGAGGACTGCAAACTTACCAGCGAGGTGGGCCTGAAAAAGCTCTGAATCTTTTAGCTTCTCAAGATCAAAGCGGGTGCGGGGTTCTTAGGGCAGTTTTCAGCTTCAGCTTGAAAGTTGTCATCTCAAGGTCATGCTCGCTGCCGATGTCTGCACCAGGGAAGGTCCTTGTTTTCGCCTTGACGCTAGGCTTGGAGCGTTGTGGAACCAGAATGAAGTCAATTTGGTTGTGGACTTACCCGTTAGGTGAGTGACAGGTTGCAGTTCGAGACAACTTATGGAGTTGTAGAGTTTTTGGCCAAGATGAAGCGGTGGCTTCTTGCAAACTCATGTAGTCTGAGGGCTTTGTCTTTGGTCTCCCCAATATTTAAGGTTTTGAAGAGCGTGAAACTACCACTAAATTACTGTTGTTCCCAGGTTCACTCTGATCCGGGGTGGTAGCACCTGTTAGGGTCCCAGATATGGACAAATAGTGACCCCCCAACAAAAGTCAATAGGTCATTTTTACAGCAAAATGACAATCAGTGCAACGCTAAAAGAGTATAAAAATACATTTTTATACAAAAAATACCAGTAATACATTTAAGAAAAATACCAGAAATACATTTTATCTAGAAACTATATATCTAAACATACTTTTACCCGGATATTATAAAATTATGCATCAACTATTTAGATGTCGGTACTAAATAACCCATAGAGGTTGATAGCCATCAAATCCATTAGTTGTTTGCCACTTTAGCCAGGGTCAGTTTTATACAACGGTTATTATATCTAGTCAAAGCAACATCTGGGTGTTTCTACTTGAATTTTGGAGAAGAGAAATATCGTTATTTACACCAGTTACATTCAAACTATTGTCCTCATCTTTGTTTTTACTATGACATTGTTTCAGCTGGGACGAGAACAATCCACTCACGCAGATTAAAGTGTTCGGTTCGAATTTCCTTGAAGATTACACAGATCGACAAAAACCTGATGTAGTAGACAAGGATAGAAACGAAGGCCGAAACGTTTTAATAAGAAGAACAAAGATGCGGACAACAGTTCGATAGTAAATAATGCAACACCTGCGTATATTTTTCATTTCCATTATTCCGTTTTTGGTGATTTTTTTTGTTTGTTTTAATTATTCGATTCTGTATGAAAAAACAATTTTATAAGCTTCCCCTTCCTTCACACACTGTGAATTAAATGATCCTTTAAAAAAAACTTTTTTCATTCAAGACTTTATTGAATCTTCACCAGCTTCTAAAATGCATAAACTCATAATGTCACAAGCATGACAGAAATTAAGGTCCAAGTAACACAGAAAAAAAAAACATAATGTTCATTATGATATACATACATTTCTATAAGCCACTTTTTCTCTAAGAACTTTGTGTATAGTTTTGGTGTAACTTTTGTACTGGCTTCCTTACTTGGAGTTGAATTGATTTCAATCAGCCATGGACTATAGTCATATGTCAACATAAAATCGGCTCCATACAATTCAAAAGAGCCCTGTCGAGGTTCAACTAATTTCTGAGAGATAAACATGGAGCAAATGATAGCTTTCTTTATCCCTAGATAAATCAATTCGTCCCAAATGTTTGGTAATAAACGATTCCTGAGATATTCTTGAAATTTTTTTATGAGTCCACATGTAATTTTTCTGAACTGCATTGTCGTCTAAATGAATTGGCTAGGTAGTTTTGTCTTCTCTACTCTTATAAGGCAACTGGGCACAATTCTATGAATTTGGCTTGAATTTGGAACATTGATTTGGAACTGTATCAAAAAACCAGTATCGTTGCTCCTAAATTACTGAATGTCTGTGATTTTGTAAAGGATCATTACCAAACTGTATATATGAAATGCCAGACATTTTCTATGTGATTGTTTGCCTGTTGCCAATCAAAGATAGACAGACCAGTTTGCTCTGCTGTTAACCTCTAGCTGTGAGGAGAAGAGATGGATTTGTAACTTCTCACGGGCAACCTTTGTGAATGTGAACGCAACTGACACGGTAGGCTAATTCTACTTTAACCGAGAGGTACGTGCACATCCATTAAATATGCGAGACGAAGAAATTCATGTGTGACTTCATATCAGTAAAATATCTTTTTAGTCGCTCTTAGATGACCATTGCTTTCATCACTATGAATTGCCTTTGTTCATTACCACTTTATGAATGACGAAAATAAAGAAATTGTTCGAGAGTTATCTCGTTAACAGCCGTTCACAGTTAAATTATGCATTCAATATAGATATCTGTGATCGTTATACTACTTTTATGTTAATATCATTTCCTTTGTTTTTATAGGGTCTTGGTATCACAGTCACAACACTATCTGTGGAACTATTTCCCACTGAATATCGAGCTTTTATTTCCATGTTGTGCGGCGTTGGATGGAGCATTAGTTGTATATTGATGACACCTTTAGCCTATGCTCTACAAAACAGAAGGTGGAGACACTTAGCTATCGTTATCTCTTGTATGGGATCGGTTGTGTTTTTTGACATTTGGTAAGATTTAATAATTACTATTAGTTTTTATTAAGGGATATTATAAAAATTTACTTCATGCTAACTTGTTTACTTCGCTGGTAATTATGTGAATAAAGATAAAATATTGTCCGCTTCAGAAAGACCAGTAAAGCGTTTTATTTATGTTCTCACTGGAACGAAGTATTTAAAAATGCATTGATTCAATTAGCTATTTGCAAGTTTAAATTGAATTCAATCCCAATACTGGTACCGGTATTTATTCATAATCTGGGGATAAATATTCGTAAAGATTATTTCTGTTTGCTTTTTCTAAAGGCTTCAGAACACAACTGAATAAGTTGATTGAAACCGTATCGCAAGTATTTATATACTGATAACTAACAAAAACAGCAGTTTTCCTCTTCTACACTTAAGATTTTGTAAAGTTGAAAAGATTTGAAAAAAAAAAATTCAAAGGCGACTCAATATAGATCAATGGTTAGTCTCGTAGAATTGTAGTAGCGTGTTATATTCTTAGTGGGTGGCCTGAGTGTGGCGATAAACTACATCCGGCGGCAGGTCCTCTCACTGGGAAGTTTTGAGGAGCGTAGAACCCTCTAAATTCTGTTGTTCTCAGGTCCATCCAAACCCGGGGCGGTAGCATCTGTTAGGGTCCCAGCTAGGGGAAATAGTGAACCTCCAAACTAGAGTCAAAACACTATGAAAGTATAAAAATAGATTTTTATAGTAAAAATTTCCAGCAATAGATTTTAATAGTAAAAAAAAAAAAATTAACAAAGTTCCTAAGAAAATTACATTTCGGCATTAAATGATCTATAAGGAATTGATAATATGCCGTTAAACAAACCAAACCAAAATAAGTATATGTCTTTACGCTATACACAGTGAAATATTTACAAAGCTGATTGTACTGATTGTACTGATTGTACCATCTAAGCTACAACGGATAATTTAAAAATTTTAAAATAGTTATAACAGCGCGTTCACAGAAATCAACATCACAACGATCACAGTTACAATAAGTTTGTCTTCGCAATCCCCCCCCGAGGATGATCTCGGAGGAGATCGAAAGTACTTGGGTCAACAAAATCTATTGCGCCTCGCTTGATGAATTTCAGCTTAACATCAAGAAGCTAATTAGAGAATTATATTGTTATATTATTATAAAAATAGACATAATGTGCCTATATTATTCAATGAAACATGCTCGAATGAAGATACACTGCATATATATATGTGTGTGTATATATATATATATATATATATATATATATATATATATATATATATATATATATATATATATATATATATATGTATGTCTGTATGTATATATTTGTGTGCGTGTTTGTGTGTTCAGAAGTTTTAGTCTTTAGTCAAGTATGCCGCTATTTTAAATAATATATAATGGAACTTCAATAAATCTATGAAATTTTCGATTAACATGTACAAACGAGGTAGGCATGATAAATCTTCATTCTTCAAAGCCATTGCGTGGAGCTTATGATCATCAGTTTAAATTTATAATTATATTTTCTGAGGTCAATTTTTTAAGCTGAACTTGCTTACTTTTTTTTATTACGATTTTTATAGAACTTTATATTATAATGGCTTTTCATCAATTCCCATCCATTTAATTTTCTTTTTAAAATGAATTTCACCGTTTTAGACCAAATTTTCTATGGTTTAACGTTTTATGATCTAATTTTCCTAACACCATTATACATGTTGTGGGAACTGAAATGTTCTCTGCCCGATCAAGAAGTCTTTCTCCTCAAAATCTGAGGTTTGACCATTTGGTCAGATTTAAGAATGTGGGTCGGGCCGAAAACTTTACTGAACCCTCTTTAATATATACTAAAATGTATCAATAAGTTTGTAGCCTAATGATAAAATATGCAGTAAGTTTACACAGCGAATATTTATTTTCAGCATAATTTTCTTACTTGCCTATGAATTTAAATCAGTGGTGAATATTATGCACGTATTTAATCTACCCTCTTGTTATTTTATTTTCTACTGTGAACTTTGAATATGAGGTCGTTCGAACATTCATGCTAGCCCTGGAAACTAAGCGAATACCTGGTCGTAGAGTGATTCCTTTCGATGTAAATGGTTACACTATAACAACCCCCTCCTTCGGTCTTGGGATTAAAACTTGGTGAAGTAATCCATGGGCAATAAATGGAATAAGAAAAAAATCACTTCATTCCTCACCATCGTCTAAGTACCACGTGCTTTTCAGGTCTTGTCAAACTAGCATGTATGTATTGAAATGTCATTCTAATTATCCTTATGCACCTTTTCGATTTTTTTCAAAATTTTTATTTATTCACTTAAGTATTAATTTGTTTTGTTCGCTGTTACTAATTCTTTTAGTTTTCATAATTGTTCTTCTTAATGGTAGTGAATTTAATCTACCCCCTCTTGTTATTTTATTTTCTATTGTGAACTTTGAATATGAGGTCGTTTGAACATTCATGCTAGCCGTGGACACAAAGTGAATGCCTGGTCATAGTCGTGGAGTAATTCTTGTCTTCTTTACATGCATGTTAACACTTAAACTAAGTTGAAACTTCCTATTTCGGCTTCAGTTCATTTCCCTTGTACGTTGTTTATGAGCCTCTTGAATGCGACGTGCCCTTTTCTTTTTTTTTTTTTTGTATGTATGTAATTGGAGTAGATATGTTTGCCTATCGCCCGGCCGATACTCCACCCCCCACTTCACTTGAACAGGTATAGAGGACCATCCCTTGTTTCCTGTTTAGGAAGAGGTCCCCGGAACGTTTCCTTTTCTCTGGCCTTCGTAGTAGTACTGTCGTGATTCTCTTGTGATGCGTACAGTCGGTGGCAACATCTTTTTATTCAGAAGGTACCGGGTTGACAGTTCTCTGGTTGCTGTTCCCGCTGTTCGTCTCAAGGTCCTCGACAAAATCCAGAGACGGATATGCAAGGTGGTTGGTCCTTTCATGGTAACTGCTCCGACAAGCTATTTTCGCTAGCCCTAAACTGCATGAATTTAAGGGTGTTACTAGGTTGGTATCTCAGTCTTACACTTTCACTATCGAAACGGTTAAATGTAGCCGTCTCTTCTACTCCAATAACTTCATGCCTCGCACTTCCCGTCTGTGGAACTCCCTTCCTCTTCCTTGCTTCCCGGACAGTTATAGTCTTCAAATGTTCAAATATAATATCAATCGACATCTTCTGATGCCTTGATCTAATTCCTCGTCTTTATCCTTTCCTCAATCACGTCTCTTTACTCATGCTCCCACTCTCTGTAACGACTTGCGCGCTAGCGGCACTCTCGCCTTGTTTGGGGTGAAATGCTTAAAAACGATTGAACATTATACAGTGAAAATTTAAATAAAAATACATCTAATAACAATGTATTAAGCTGTGGAATTTTTTATGCGCCCTGGTATATATCTACATATAAAACAAATTCTGTCTATTTTCTTACTATACAGTATGGAAATATTTTATAAAAAAATAATCAATTTGCGTTAATCATGCTAAGAAAATCCAAAATCGAGTAAATCAGAGTTAGTCATTTTGCAGGATTTCATTATCATCATAATCATCGTCGACGTCGTCAGTTCCATGACTGGATGTGGTCGTAGGGGTCGCTACGCTGCTTAGCACCTGACTAGTTCCGTCTATCGAGGATGAAATCAGGGGAGGTATTCATTCAAGCGTAGGTTATCTTGAGAATTCTCTTTTCAGGTGAACTACAGCCAATGTCCTCCAACCTGAAGGCTTTTTGTGATTCCATGCACACACAGCTGTGACACTGCACTGTCGGCCCGTGGTCAAATCCCAGTCGCGGTGCGAAGTTGTAATGTTTCTTCCACCGGCGTTTTGGGGTTGACTCTTAGTCGCTGCCACCAGCCTGTGTCCCGGTCGATCGGTGGTCGTCGCTACTCGGCGGAATCCCTTTGTCAGGATATTATTATGTGACACTGGCCCGTCCAGAGTCGAATTCTGGTCGTCGATGTTAACGGCTTCACACCAGCTGTACCGGTTCGATACACGTGTCGTTCCCAGCTCACTTCTAACGTCTGGTTACCGGAGTAACTGCTTCAATCTCAAGTTTAACCTACCGACGTTGTGATTTTGATCCTAGGTAGACGAGATCAATTAGGCGTCGGGCCGTAGTAGAAGCTGAGTCCAGACTGAAGGTGATATCGCACAAGCATAAAGAAAACGAAGCAAATAAAAGAGAGAAAAAAAAAAACAAGAGGTTCAAGTATGTTAAGAAATAACAAATTAACTTTATCCCTCTGTTATATACAGGAGTGTGTTTCTCTCCCAGCCCGTTTTCTACGGAATGTGACACTTTTACGTTTCAAGAAAGTTTTGGTATCTTAAGTCAACTGATTTAGTTCTTAGGTGCTGGCATGGCTTCGTTCGTCAGTATAACTTGCTATTGGTAGGATAGACAAAGTCGGAGGTCGTGGAATCTCTTGGTCAGCTTCTGCGAGGCAACACTCTGGTTCCCGCTACTCGAACTGAACTGTCTAACTGACACAACTCCAACTGCTACTGACTCGACTGACTGTACTCTCAAACGGCCGAAGAACGTTCGTTTATATGGGTACCGACTAAAACCCGGTGCGGGGCTAGACACGGCCTGGGGTTCTCGGTAAATCTCGATTCCCAACAAGAAATATCTTTGTTGTCAGGCCAGGAAAATTGATCACTTCTCATTTTTGGAAAACTAATCACTTTGCATTTTTTTTTTTTTTTTGGGGGGGGGTCTTCCTCGTCCGTGAGGGGAAGTCGGAGGAGAGCTATCCTCCTAAACTCTTCTTCTCTCACATTGATATCTCATACCAATCCCTTCAGTGGGCATTAATAACTTCTCCGCCCTTCTCATCCATTCACCATTGATACCACTCAACCAATGGCATCCCGGCCGTGCGGGTATGGCTATAGCTAAGCTGGCCTTCTTAAAATTATAATCCAGAATTTTTGTTTACAAAATTCTCCTTTTTCCCATCGGCCCAAACTTTTACGAATCCCATATTGCCACTTAAAATCTATCATATCTTTTGGTCACTCAGAATCCACTTAGCCAGCACTCTTTACCAATTCCATCAATCACTGTCAAAGTTTGCCATCTGGTCCCTTCGTGATGTAGGCTTATACTGGAACCCTTGGCTTCTTGAGAAATTAAATTGTTTATCTTACCAAATCACAATTCTTTCACGCTATCTTTTCTCCTGCCCAAAATTTTACAATCGCCATATTGCTACTCAATGTCTCGCCGTCTGAAAGCGACACCTTGGTAAAGTAAATAATAACGGTCCTCTCCACCCGTATCGAGACAAATGCCAAAATTTTATAATCACCACATTGCTTTTCCTTGCCGACACTCAAAAAAAAAAAAATTAAAAAAATGATATTTTGGAAAGATAATTAATATTGATTCTCCCTACACTGTATCAGCAATCGTCTCAGGCCAAAATTTTTATGAACGCCATGTGGTCTGCCCGATATCTTAATGTTATGCTTTTCTTTCCAAATCTCCTATCTCTCTCGGTAAGGCACTTCTTTACAACAATATTAATCAATTTCATAAAATCTCACAAAATGGCTTTTTTTTACGGTTTACTGTCTTTTGTGAAAAGTATCTTTTTCGTAAATAAAATAAAATCTTTTTAACATCTTTCTGGATAACTTCTTTCCGGCTTCAGTATTTCCTGTTTTAATTTCTATGGTTAATTAGTTAGCCAATTACCATAGCTAAATAGTGTCACACAGCTATGGAGCCCGGATGAGCGTTGACACTACAGGAAGTCTCATCCGCGCTTTGACAGATTTTGTTTTTAATCCTGTTAGATTTCTAGCCACCTTCTTCACAAGAAAACCCTGGTTGTGGAACTGGTTTAGTCAACAATGATCCAACCCTACGGCAAGTAGTACTAGGCTAGATATGACACGATACTTCCTGCAGTACTAATAGTACTAGTACTTTTAATATCCAGTACTACTAGTTGGGGAGTTGCAGGATTTAGTAAATCAGAATTTTAGACATTTTCAGCGAGTTTTTTCACAAATAACTTTTTCATCTAAAGAAAGTTTAAAACGTTGAATAAAAGTCAATTTATCACCAAAATATTTCAAAAAGAAGTAAAACAGTGAAAACTATTTTGTATTTTTGGAGACTAATACAGATTCGAGTATATTTCTGCGTCCGTACGTTACCAAATACAGCGATTTATCAAAAAGAAATTAAATTGATAAAGGAATATAAAAAGGTTATTTTTTTTAAATAAATTAACATGTTTAATGCTAAACCACGCATGCATGTCTAGTGGTATGCTGCATATTGTCTGTGACGCACATGTGTCTCCATTAAACATTTTATTACTGCGAATAAAATCAAAAACCTTCTTAATGTTATGTATCAGTGTTTTCGGAAAGTAATTATATTTTACCAGAAATGATATAAAAATAATCAAAAATTTATCAAATATGTAATTACATCCATTGAAACAGATGCAGAAGTTGATGGTTGTCATTCATGTTTATAAGATTACTGCAGATAGTGGAATGATGTGTGCAGTTCACAAGCGAAAGCCGATGAAGAATCTAGACTCCAATTCGTTTGAGATGTTTGTGGACAGCTGAACATGGCATATTCATTTTTGTGCCAAATCTCTGGTACTGAAAGGTGGATCTAGTTTAATAGTTACTTTCAAAAGTTCAGAGAGGGTCATCTTCCAGAGCGATGCTTGTCGGATATATCACAATCTCCATGTTTAAGCCATTTAAACCACAGTTGACGTGTACGATCCTTCACAATATCTACATACATTGCACAAATATTTTTTAAATGTCGATGTAGCAGTGATACAATTTCGGAATTCATATATTAAGGAATGGTGAATACGTAGCTTTTTAATATTTCCTACCATTCAAACTTTGTTCTGCCTATTTTGTTGTCATATCGGTGAAATACATCATTTTTTCTAAACACACACACACACACACACGCACATACATACGGAGAGAAAACAAAATAAAAACAAAAAATACCCGAGCTTTATAGCTTAATAAATTTAATCACAATCTTAAGTAGCAATTCATAATAATAACCCCAGTAACACACACACACACACACACACACACACACACACACACACACACACACACACACACACACACACACACACACACACACACACACGCACGCGCGCATGCATACGGAGAGAAAACAAAATAAAAACAAAAAAATACTCGAGCTTTATAGCTTAATAAATTTAATCAAAATCTTACGTAGCAATTCATAATAATAACCCCAGTAAATACATAAAAGGCATTATGAAGGGTTCAAATATCCAAGGTAGCTGTGTTAATCGTAGTTTTGATCTAACAATGGCAAAGGGGATAAATTTTGAATCCTGTAAATCTAAATCCGTTAACATGTGTATGAAATAAATATCATTTGGAATTATTTAAATCATATATCATTCATATTATCAACTGTTTGCTAGTTATTAATCGGCCTTTGTCTGAACTGGCTCTTAATCTTTTTGAGAACCAACAGTTGAAATCCTCGCTTTTATCTGCTCTCGAGCCGCGACCTGTGAACATTGAGTAGTTATATCAGACACTAAGCATGTTTGAAATTATATAAAATATATATTCTACGATATCAAATTTTACACTCATGTATATTCATAGTACACCTGGAGATTACAAAATGAATTATTTGAACGCGCTTTCTATAAATTACAAAATTACTTATATCCCTGGTATACAGTGCCTTTGACTTCCGAGGTATGTCTAAAAAGAATCCAACTATTTTTAGTGTGCCAAAAACAGACTGCGCGACTGTTATGTAACTTGGTGACCAATTAGAGGAAATTTTACTGCGTGTGCGTGAACAAACACTCTGATGTTGGGTTACAGTCGTCGCTAAGAGACAATTGATTGAATTTGTGTACTGTATCAACATCTGCATCATCCAGAACGCTCAGTCCTGAACAGTCCCCCCCCCCAACCACCACCACCCGGCGTACAATTCAGATTTAGTCCCCTGCGACTTTTTCCCAAAGATTAAGTCTCTGTTGGAAGAAGATTTCAGATTATAAGAGATTAACGATTAAGTAGAACAGAGACTTTGCAGTTTGTTTTCAAAGATGGGAGAGACGTTGGTCTCAGTTTTGTGAAGTTCCAGTACTCACGAAGGCACTACTTCTAGGTGGGCTATTTTTCGTTGATATTAAATAGTTGGATCATTTCCGAACTGACCTCGCACAAAATTAAAATATGCAAAATGCTCTACATCACTGCACTAGCAAATTAGACAACAAACCTAATTTACTAATCATTGCTTTATTGTACGCACCGAAAAGACTTATGAACGAAAAAGTTTGGCTTCAATACAGTCTTTTTTTTCTTTTTTCCCCCCTAAACCTTTAATGCTGGGTAATAAGAATAGGTGACTTTAGGAATTCATAATTTATTTTATTCCAATGTTTAATATGTTTGTTGATTTGGGAAAAAATCTACTTTAGAATTTCAATTATTAGTAGCATTTTGACAAGCATAAGGAAATCTCCACATAGTTTGAAATCCTGAGGAACAAAATTCGAAATTTTGGGAATCATAATTTGAAATTCTGAGAATAATGGTTCGAAATCATGATAATCATAGATCGAAATCATAAGAATCATTCTTTGAAATTCCGAGAATCAAAATTCGAAATTCTGAGAATTATATTTTGAAAAGCTGAACGATGTTTCTTGGTTTCTTGTTTTAGCCTTTGTACTGCATTCCCTTTATCAAATGCTGGTGGCAATCATTTGCCACCTCTTGCATATTTCAATTAAAATTGCATTTTTGTAAACACGCTTTCCTAATTTCATTAAAATTTCCTCTGCGAATCTTTTTCCACCGTCCATGCCCGCCTCTCGTCTTCATTACATGTTGGTTATTATTTGATACAATGATGCACATGAAAATTCACACGTGACGATATTTTCATATTAATAATTAATCGTCACGCTTGGTTACATAAATCTTAATTGAAATCTAACGTTATTGAATCTTATGCAGTGCCTCAAGACGTGCGGTTTACAATACTCTGTGTTATTCTGGCAGAGGCGAAAATATCTGCAAAATATTTAACAGTTAATACGAGATTTGTCAGTCATTTAATATGGCAATGTTGAGATTAACGATTTCTGTACAAGAAACATTCGGCATTCATTGGCCGAATGTTTAGCACCACTGTCGTTCAATCAACAGTAGTGCTAACCATTTGGCCAATTTATAAAATTGTCCTCTTAAAACATCTTTTCAGCAAGATAGACTTTTTAACTGTTATCTCTCTTTCTCTGTGTGAATGTAACGGTGATACAGAATGGAAGGTGACTTGTTGACATGCAGCTGTTGACTTCGGAATTCCACTGAAGAGTGGAATACGTAGTAAAGTCTCCTCTGGTTGTTTGCTAAGTTACACCAAGGTCATGCAACTAGTTATGACATAGTCAAAATAAAAGTATACTTTCCAGACAAGCCTCATTCCAGCATGTTTACATAGCCACACACTAATGGATTTAGAATAATTTATTTAACTTTCTTTTAAATTAAGGGATTTTATAATGTTCGCAAATAAAGGAAAATAATTGTTCACATTCTCAGTAAATATGTTTATGCCTTATGTTCACTATGTAGATTTGTTTAAAGTTTTAAGAAAGGTTGTTTTTTTTTTAAATTTTGCTAAACGAAGATTTTTCACATTAGTTGGTTCGGGTTCATTTCCTTGTATTATTATTTATTTGTTTTTCACAAAGTTTCATCTGTGTACACTCTAGGCATACTAAGGTATCAGCTGTGTTCTTGAATATTGTCGAAAAATGTTCCTTCTTTTTCTGTTGCTTGTATCTGTCTATTCTTGGATATACTTCTTCCTGTATACTGCATTGAAATTGTGATCTCTCATTGAATTTTTACTGCCATCCTTTGGCCAAATGACTATGGAATCCCAGGTTCATCACTTGTTCCTTCCTGATTAATGTTTCTCAGATGTTATTGATGTCTATGCTTAGACGAGGACACTAGTCCGAACCGGTCATATACAAAGATATTTAATGTATTTTAATATTAACAAGTACTTTCTCTTTATTAGTAATTAAGAAAGGTAAATAAAAAAAATAAACAATTGAATAACTATATACAGAAATAGAAAGGAACATGAGACAAGGATACATCTTCTCTCCAGATTTATTCAATCTCTACAGCGACGTTATTCTACCAGGATTTATTATTGGTGGGCACAATTTTAATATAAAATACGCAGATGTCACTGTATTGATGACTGGCTCGGAAATGAAACTACAGAACCTCCTACACGGGTGGCAGAAGAAAATGTGAAAAGACAAAACATTTACTGCTAGAAGACAGAAAGTAGAAAAGGCTCAAGATGGCTGTTACGAATTGGAGATACAAACATCAAGCAGGGGCAGAAGTTCAAATATCTAGTAGGTGTTTTAACTGAGGATAGAAAATGCGACACCGAGTTCCAAACACGCATTGGACTAGCGAAAGAGATATTCCAAAAGCTAAGCAAGGTTCCGAGAAACTGAAAAATTTCGTGTGAATCAAAAAAAAAAGGACTGGATTGCTATGTGATATCCGTGTCCTTATATGACAGTGAATGTTTGGAAGAGTCTATGTCAAATTTTCCTTTTATTTAATATCCGATGCGATAGCATTTAAAATGAGACCTGATGTCTGAAAACCTTTAGTCCGATTTTTTTTATTGATTGCACCAAATAAGTACTTGGTAAATACTTTTTTATTATATATTTGAATAGGTGGCAATATGCGTAATTGATGGTTGCATGAAATAGGTCGCTTATAACCCGAATGTTTCATTGAGTTGTTATTATAGTGATGCTCTTTCTTTCTTTACACACACACGCACGCACAGAGAGAGAGAGAGTAATGCTGGCTCTTTCTTTCCGCGCGCGCACACACACACACATATATATATATGTGTGCATGTATAAATAAACACGAGGGTCTATAGAAATATATGTCACTCACCATGTAATTAGCAGATATTTGATCTGAAATTTTTAGTGTATAATGTTCGACCTTTGTGATAAATTACATTGAATTGCATGCATTAACAAGTTTGGAGATTCTGATAAAAATATTGGTTGTATAAAATAATTAATTTTTCATGTACCTTCGAATTCACACTCATATGCATACTTATAAAGATATCCCGGACGTCACACACACATACATTTCTTTTAATTTTTATTAGAATCGACCTATAGGTCTCTCGGTTTAAATTTTTATATTTTCTTACTTTATGTGTAAATTGTCACACATTCAGAAATTTTGGAAGATCAAAGTTGACGGGGAAACAAGTAGCAGGGAGAGAGTTCCACAAGCGAGAAGTGCGAGAGAAGAAAATATCATCATATAACTCGCAATAACATCTAGCCGCCATTTCAACTGTAAAGTGATGAGACCTTGCTACCAATCTAGTACTGCGCTTAAATTTATAAGGTTTAGATACCATAGAGGAAAGTTTATTAGAACAATTACCATGAAAGGATTTAAAGAAAAGGCCCAGGGAAGCTACATTACGGTGGTGAGAAAATGGATGAAGCCGAGACCAAGACCAATAGCATAGCTTATAATGTTTTTATTTGTGTACTTCGACTACCTCTACTAATTGTTTAGAAATTAATGTTGTTAGGGTGGGGAATTGATTATCTGGATCCTAGCATTTTAGAAACGCTATATTTCTAATTTAAATATACTTGTACTGTATACCGACGACGTCATGTGTTGGGCATTTTGTTATAAATATTAGACAGTAAGTGTACGCTACACACACACACACACACACACACACACATATATATATATATTTAAAATGTTTCGAAATTTTATCCACAGTTTTCTCGAAGAATCCATACGGTGGCTTCTTGCGAAAAATAATATGTCCCGTGCGGAGAAAATAGTAAAGCGAGTGGCAAAAGTAAACGGTGTTAATTTCGATGGCGATTGGCAGAATTTTGTGGTTAAGTGCCCCATCGAACTTGACACCATGACGAATAACCATAATCCACAACACCAGCATCAACAAGAATTTACAGACGAGGAAATAAAAAAAACTACATTCTCTTCACCGCCATCAACAGCAGTCGAAGATGATGACAAAATAGGAGAACTCCTTGGAAGCAAGCCTCTTATTACCGATGTCAAAGGCAGTGGTAAAAAAGCATCGATATCTACCAAACCGAAAAAAGCGGAAAGCGCCTTTAATCTTGTGACGAATCGAATATTAAGATTCATCATGGCCATTCAAATTTTCACTTGGTAAGTAAAGATTACGATGTAAGGTGTCGTTATCGGTACGAAATCGGTCAACTGAGTTCGAATTCTAGCTGTACTAAATTGAAAAAGCATGAATTTACTTCTTTCTGTTCATTCCAAACTTGACAAAAATGTCTCGTCTGCCATGATGACTGAAAGAGGAAATTAAGTGAGAAAACCTCTCTCCCATGACTATTCTTTCAAGCCAGATCAATTACCAAAGCAAATTATTCTATATCCTTGCAATTTGGCATGTGTGGTTTGTTGGGTACTTCATGGTGTTTTGCGTAGTAACGTGTGATATTTCAAGGTTTCTCAAACCTTGGGGGTACGCGATAGAAATTTAAGTCTTTTGCACTTCTGTATTTTTACCAATAAATAGAGACAATCTGCTTTTTGTATTCCTCATATCTTACCTTTCGCGCCTCGAGCCCCCAAATATTAACTGAATGTATCTTGAGTACGATAACACGGAACGTCTGCTAAAAGGGTACGCCAATACAGTTGGGCAGGAGAAAAAAAGTTTGAGAATCTCTAGTAACCTGCAACGGCTTCTACTGGGTTACACGATAGAAGTAGCAGAAACTGTAGAGAGAGGCATTCATGCCTTTTACAGAAGTTTTTCTCCGAAGAGAACACAAAACTACTACAATGTAAGAATCTGAATTTGGTTTGCCGATACTATTTTCAGTGCTGTTAACTATTAAGCCAACTTCTCCACTCCATCTTATCCATGAAACAAAGCAGCCTTACTATTCGATTTATCATTTGTACTACGGTTGATGTGTTCTTCATTCTTCATCGGATATGAGTTGCATCCGGTAATTGGATGTGATCCGTTATTTTCCCCCCTTTTTTTTTATCCCTGTATAGATTCATAAATTCTTCAGAATAACAATATCCTTTTGCTGACACACACAAAAAATGATTATGTATAATTGAAAAAAAAAACCTCCGTTAATTCGTTGTCTATTTAAGAAGGCCTTAATGATCATTCTATTATACTTTTTAGACATAATATCAAATTCCTCTTAGGCTATCTTTGACTAAATCGTACGTGCCGTCTCCATTAACTTACGCCTACTGCACTCTCGTCTTAATTATTTACATTCTTAAGTAATGCAAATATCTACACGGCATCTGTTAATTGTTTGTATCGTGCCATAATATAAAATTCGATGTAATCTTACTTCTTTAATATAAGCTTTCCTTTGATGCTTATTTTTCCGTTAACTATCAGAACCAGCAACATTTATCCATTCATTACTGTCTCCCTTCAGGTTCATCAACGCCTTAACCTACTACGGTCTTTTCTTGACGTCTTCATCACTTGCTGGTGACAGGTTCTTAAACTTCTTTCTAATAGCACTCAGTGAATTACTATCTCTGATCGTCATGTGGAAAGCTTTTGCCTGGTAAGTATCTATTGACCTATTTGATCAGGGATGATGGGATCACTGTGAAACGATCGGAATGGGTTATTAGAGGATATCTGATAAAACTTTTATATACTGACTATCGTTAATCCGGACTACTGTAACCGTTGCATATTGCTAATTTGGGCATAATTTGGGCGAGCACAATTTCAAATTTCCTAGGGTCAATTTATCGACTTGTTTTGGTAGCGCCAGTCCATGGCGATGGTGTGAACTCAAAAACGAAACCAAGTAATTTTCTTATGGTTTCTTCCTATTATTTTACCTACATTCATTAAATTACAAACATCGTTTAAAAGAACAAAACAAATGCTTCTTGTGCTGACAAAATTTACAGTCGTGTACTTTAAAAGATTTTGTCGACTTATATACAACATTGACTCTTTGGAAACGTATAATCAAATTATAATGACCCCATTTCTGATATACGTATTTCTTTGTTACCTGCAACATAGCAAAAAATGCAGACTGTAGCGATATACATATATTATAAGCAGATCCCATTAAGACCTCTGCAGTCATTATTTCCGTTTACACACAGAAAGTTGCACAGATTTAATAAATATGGTCTCCAACACTTTCAAATTTGATCCGATTTTTGTATGTCGGTTTGTGCGTTTATAAGAAAATCTAAAAAGATAATCAGATATCAATATTGAAAAAAAAAATGAAAATATTACTAATTACTGGATAAAATAATGATACCTTTCAAATAATAATAGTTTTATTTTGCGAAAAAAAAGAAAAGTATCATTATTTTACGGGAATCATTTTATGCAATTTTCATTTTCATTTTTTATGATCACGATGAGGATGAAAGAGTGATCCTCTCCCATAATCATTTTCTTGCTTTATTAACAAAATAAAACAGTTTTTCTAAAGCATAAGTATGACTCTAAAAACCTGTTGATTTGAGATAAAACGGAATGCATGATTGTAAGCAAACGAAACATTCCACCGTGCAAATTACAAACTGGAAATGCTAAAATCTAAATGTTTAGGAACTGTTTTAACAGAGGACGGAAAGTACGATACTGAAATCTGAAGGTGCATTGGAACAGCGAAAGATGCATTCCAAAGGCTAAGCAAAGTATTAAGAAACTGAAAGATTTCGTTAGCAACAAAGAAGCAAAGAAAAGAATATACTGAACTGTTTTGTAGCATCATCCTCTTATGAGTGAATGCTGGACAATCTCACAGACGAAGACGTAAATTAAAGCAACAGAAATGAAGTTCTGAGAATTCCAAAGGACCGACAATGTGAGCAAGTTTTAGAGAAAATGAAAACAAAAAAGAACACTAATACTTAACAACAGGAAGAGACAGTTGAAATTTCTAGGGCACATAATGAAAAAAAGGGGACTTGGAAAATTTGATACTCACAGGACAAATTAAAGTCAAGACGATCAGTGGAAAACAATGCATAACCTAGCTTGAGTAAATGTGGATGGCAGACCAAGTTTTATGAGAAATAGCAAAAAAGACAATGAGTCTGAAACTAAGTAACATCGAACTGTAAGGAACAGCTATATAATTATTTTTAATGCACTCTCACTCACACATACGTATATATATATATATATATATATATATATATATATATATATATATATATAAACAAAATAAGCATAAAAGCAAGCAAGTGGTTGTAAAGTTTGCTTTCCGATCATGATATTCCGTTTCGAATATCACCATCGTCGATTTGTCAGGAAGGTGACTTTTTGAGGCTCACGATGATGAGTTATTGAAACGATTTCACCTTGCGCCACCCTTGGAAAGTACCTGAAAACTATACCACAGTTTGACTCAAGCCTTGTGAGTGAAATTAGCTAGACGGAATTGTTCATCGACGCTAGCATGAAGTTTCGAGATAGAGGTTTTGAGCATAATGGACATGTTGGTCACGGTTGGTCATGGTTGGCCACGGTTGGTCACGCCAGATGATTAAATCTCATCCAGAAACTGTAACTAAGAAGTGGTGGACTCTGTATGTTGAACAAAAACAAATGTGCTTGAGAAGGCGTCTGCAACAGGAACAGCCACTCTTGCAGAAAGGTATACGCGGATACAAGCGGCCAGTAAGTGTGTACAAATGAAAACGTAAAGCATAAATACAAAAATAATATTTAAAGCCATTTCATAGTAGTGAAATATATAGTTATGAAGCTTTACTTTGCAGGAAGTTTAGGCAGAGTAATGCGGCTCGGATTGAGGAATCAAAATGCTGAGTTCGAGTTTGTTACATTCACTAACGTGCACCTTTGAGAAATCCCCCCCCCAGCCAGGACAGACTGAATACTTGGCCTAGAGAAAGAAAAACCTGAATTCAAAACTTCCAAATACAGGTTAAATCTGCAATTGGCTAAGTTTGATGAGTACGGCTACACTCCTTAAGACATGGTCAATCAGGTAGGGGTTCTTTCAATAGGAGACGGCTCTGTATTTTAATTTGGAAGCTTTGCTTACTCTGCCACTAAACCATAGTAGTTCGGCATTTGGTTAGAAACAAAATCACGATCCGAAAGTAATGCCTGCTATTTATTTAGAATAGATATGCAGAGTTCAATAATACCGATGGCTTGAGCAAAGTCCCAATTACAAAACACTTATCTTTCACCTCGTCACTACGACTGGCTATGCCTTTTCAGCACCAATAATTATTTCGTCGGTCGATAATTGTGCAAGAACGTTGTTTGCTGCACAGATTGCTACCGCCATTTCACATATTACCCACAGTTTAACTGTGCTCACATCGATTGTTCCCCGTAAAGGTTAATTTTCATGAGATTTTTCTAATTTTTTCTCAATTTATTCTTATGAGCTTTTTTCCTTAATGCCTCAACTACAGGTATTTAAGCCTTCTATTAGATTTGTAACTAATTCCCACCTTTTATTGTTGAACTAGTTAGATACAATGCATAACCTAGCTTCTATTCTAACAATTTATTTTCTCGCACTTCTTATCTGTCTACTTCTGATTTCTTGTTTCCATAATAACTACAATCTTTAAAAACATCAATCACCATTTTCTGTCTTTTTTAATCCTGTTCCTTTATTGTCACTTCTCCTCACTAAAGTCTTCTCATTCTCTTTGACTCCTTATACCCCGCCCTGCGCCCTAGTGACATTATTGTCTTGCTTGAGTGTTAAATGATTAAAAAAAAACAATTTATTTTTCCGTAATGACATACTTCTGCTTCGTACACACTTTCATGTCAGACGCTATTTTGTCATACTTATACTGACATACCACCGACATCTAACACTGACTTCCACAATTATAAAATAGGGGCATTATTTTTGGAGCAACTCTTGTCGGCAACAGAAACTCGTGGTGGTATTTGGGATTGCCAAACACCTCGGTAGCAGCCGACACATGAAGTGCTTGGTAAAGAATAAAATATTTATTAATCTTAAATTCATCTGTTAGAGTTGTGAGACATCCTAAATTATTCCACTAACGATTAGCACTGTAAGAAGAGGTTGTTAACCATCACCCTATGATAAAGGTCTTAATATACTGACATATAGCAGAAAGATAAGAAAAAAACAGTGATTACAAGATACATTTGTGCGTGTGCATCGGGATGTATCATTAGTAACCTTCCTAAGACCATTGATGGTTTTGGACATTTCAACATCAGGACTCTTTTGTCTAGACCAATGATTCTCAACCGGGGCCCATGTGTCATTACTGGGGTTACACACAAAAATAGCAATTTGGGAATCTACGGTAATGTTTTAGTGCTCCATAGGGCAATTTCACTACGAAACGGTTGTTTCAACTGAGAAATTAAATTAGTTTTACTCCAAAATAAAGCATATACATTTACTATTTCTTCAATGCAATTCCTAAACTTATCTATTAGTAAAAAATAAAAAAGCTGTTTTTCATTCAATGTCTAGTATTTAGCGAGTCTCCTCCATAAATGTTCTCATCAACATTGAAAGTATTTGAAAGTGTTAGGAAATCAAGTTGATTTGTTTATTGTTCTTATGGTGTCCGTTGAAAATTTCGAATGTTCTTTTCATCTCACAGGTTTGGCCGAAAGAAAAGTATAGTCATGTTCCTTTCAATTGCAATATGTTCCCTTCTTACTGCGACAGCAGTCAATATTCTGGTCGGTAAGTCACCATATCTTTATATTATTAATTCAAATTGATTTTTCTTGGTTATTTACTGTAGTGTGGACTATCTTTTTTTTTTTTTTTGAAAATACAATAATAAGCATTTTAGATATAACACTATATATATTTTTTCTAAGTCAAAATTATAGGTAACCATTAAAATTTCCAAGCCTAATTAGTGAAGCTAATTACCTCTGACCCTATGGCATCTGCAAGTGCCTTTTAGTAGCTAGTATCGGGAATCAATGTAAAGTGGTCATAAAAATCGAATAGTTGCCAAAGATTTTAGGTGCTATAAATCGTTGAGATAGTGTAACTTCTTATTTACATTATTCGGTCTATTGTCCTCATCTTTATTGTCATATTAACGACGTTTCGACCGTTGTATGTTTCGGACTTCTTCAGGTGATATACTTTGAAATTTCGAATCGAACCCTTTATTACATCTACCAGGGTAGATTGTTCTAGTTCCACGTGCCATGCCTCTTCTGGATATCTCAGTTCCAATTATTTCCCTTTAGTAACTCAACTCTCCATGTTTTTGTTCACCTCTGTTGTGGCCAGGTATTGAACTCACAACTCTTTGGGTTAAATCACTAGATTACTTCAAACAACGCTTTTATTCACCTTTATCAAAATAAAGAGTTCGGTTCGAAATTCCAACGTATATCACCTGAAGAAGACCGGAGCGTACAATGGCCGAAACGTTGTGAATATGACAATAAAGAAGAGGACAACAGTCCGAACAATGTTAATATTGCAAATAGTTACAATACCTCATCTCAGAAATTTAACTTCTTAATTTTGTACTCTAAACCTGAAATGTTAAAATGTTACACCAATTATTGTCATTTTTTTTTTCAAATAAAGAGATGCATGTTTTGGTTTTCACGTGGATCTGTTCTTATTCCTCCATATACATACACACAAATGTACCCCAAATAAAATTCTGCCGTGTCCACTAACACTGCCTCGACAAACTGAAAAAAAAACAGTCTCTTCATTAAATTTAAACTACTATCCTGATATTCACTCGACGCAAAAATCCTTTTGTACAAACTGGAAGCTGAAAATAAAAGGTTGTTTTTGTTAAGTTTTAAGTATACCTTTCCTGCCTTTCTCAATATGACTAGAATTTACAGCTCAATCAACAAATCATACTGGATATGTATGCATCATTGTACTATCAACTATTTCCCCTTTTGTTTCCTTTTTCCACTGCAAATCTTTAAACATAGAAAATTAATTTCTTTTTTCAGTACGTTTGTCTGTAACAAGTTTGTCCTTAATTTCTATTTGTTTATAATATTTATTCTCCTTTTGTTTCCTTGAGCAATTTTTATCCACTGTTGGCCCGCTAAGCCAGTGACCGCTTCACTAGTGCCCCGTTGACCAGCATTACCTGTTTCCACCTCCCACGATGAGAACGAGGGTTGGGCTTTGTGGGGTCTGCCACTGAGACGGTGGAGAGACTCAGTTGCAGACGACTGTGTCTCCCCGCGACGCTTAACAGCACAAGCGGAAAGAAAAACTAAACTAACTCAAATATAATATTTATTTGCAGGCAAAACCAGTCACGCTTATAGAGAAAAAAAACAGTCGCCTTTGTATGCTTTCATACAGAAAAATCAGTAACTTTTTATGCGTTTATACAAAAAACCATTATCATTATAATCAACTATAATGATATATTCAATATTCATCATTCATATGCGTTTCTCTTGCAGACAGAACAAGCAAATATTTTATTATTTCTACTGTCGCTTCAATGATAGGGATGTTCGGTATTTCCGGTTCATTTAATGGCCTGTGGGCATTTTTACCTGAACTCATCCCAACCAAATACAGGTAAGTCATTCAAAATAAAAATGTGGAATTTTTAGTTAAAGTCGTAGATTCTTCGAAATGAGACTTTAGTTGTATTGAGATTCTGTTAAATTCGAAGACATCAAAGCAGAATATCGGCTATGTGTATTTAAATATTGGTGGCGAAAAAGCTGTGGCTCCTGACACGACCTCTTCAATGAGGAAGTGCTTTTTGGATAAGTGCTGGAGGTATCGTTGAATTTTGCCACCGACAAGCCACCAATTGACAAGCCACCGGGGACAGTCTACCAATTAACGATCAAACTTTGAGTCCCTAACAGAAATGAAATTCTGACCTGATTAGCCTATTCACGGCATATTATATTAATTTATGTAAATAGTTCATCCTGTTATTAGTGATTGTATTTTGTCTGTCTACCAATTAAAGAATGTCTATTTCGGGTTTTACTTTTTCTCCACAGAGGTGCAGCTCTTGGTATGGCGTCTTCTGCTGCTCGTGTTGGCAGTGCTTTATCGCCTTTCACTGCATTTCTGGTAAGTAATTTGTTGATATAGGTTTAAAATTATTCTGATATATACTGTAATGGCAGATACTACAGTAGAAGATAAAAACATCAATGTCTGAACAGAAATTGATTCTTTCTTTAACTTAATCAAACGAAAGCTCGTTTTGTGTGCTAAAATCAACCAAAGTGACTACAAAACTATTTTAAATTATTTTGTTCAAAAGATGTATCTATAATAAAGTATTTTTAAAAAAATTAACACCGTTTCATTTCAGTTGTGATTAAATGCTTTCTGTTGATTTTACGGAACTAACTTAATGTTAAAGTTTGGATTACCTTACGTTAGATCATGAGTCAATGTACAGTTGTATATCATATTTTTTATATTTGGAATTAGCTTAGGTAAAAAATATCATTCAAGGTTAAGATTTTGAATCTGTCTCATATCAAGTGAGTAACAATTTCAATATAACGGCAAGAGTCTGAGTTTAAACTTAATTGAGTAAATAAATAAGCCAAATGATTGGTTAAAATACTTTTAATGCAATTAAAGTTGCATGCATTACAATGAAGCAAAAATGTTTCTCCAAAACGAAAAATTTTCATTTTTTCACATTTCAAACATGTACCTTAAAGAAAGTCGTGTGAATAAAAGTAAAATTTCTATGAACTCATTTTCTCCTCGCTGCCAAATGTTTATCTTTATTTTTCTTGTTATCTCCGCTTTTTTTCTCCTTTTTACAGTGATTAAAAAAAAATGATCAATTTACTTTTTCTCTATTTTGTTACGAACTAGAAATCAGATTTAAATAAATTTATTTTATAAGAAACAAATTCAATTTTAACATCTCTTTTTGTTTTGTTTACATTTCGTAATTAATTCACAGAAAGGTCGGAAAATCAAAACATCACTTGCTAAAACAAATTTGAAACAATGTCTGTGTATGACTTTTGTTCATTGTTTATTTATTATTTTGCTTTATTTAAAACATAAATTAAAAGAATGAAATGTGAAAAACTCAAAACAATAATATTACATGATGGAAATTTTTTTTATTCACTTATTTTTTTATACACAAGTTTGTGTCATCCTTTATTAACGATAAAAATGTTTTTTTTCTAATATTAACTCGATAAAGATAAATAAATACATTATTTAAGAACATATCGAATAACTTAGATAATTGATTTTATAAACAATATAACCATTTCAAAAATAAAATTTTAGATTTGTTAGGGTTTAAAATATATCAATAAAAAATCTACTTTTCGTGATGTAAGAAGTAAACGTTGATACCAGATTCAGTTTAACAGAATTACCTTATTAGAATAACTAAGCAACTTATCAACTCTATCAACAAATTTCGCCTGTTTATAAAGAAAAGTCAGATTAGAAATAAATATCAAACCTTCTTGCGTATGCGTAAACATTTTCGCGCCAGGAAGCAGTGTCAGTTCTCGGCTGTTACACCTAGAGTACAGACGTGTAGTGCGCGCTCGTCGAATTTCATTTTCACGCAAGATAATCGAACGCATAAAGCAGAGATAGTGCACAAAGCTTTGTCAAAAGCTTATACCATCCACAGGATTTAGCAAGTCTTTGGCGATGATGCCATGGGCAAAACACAGATCAAGGAGTGGTGCAAGCGCTTCAAACATGGCCGCACCTTAGTGGAAGATAGTCGTGTAAGAATCTAGAAATTGCTCATGTGGGTATAAACACGCGATCAGTGCATTTCATTTTAACAGAGGATTTTATGCATGCAGAGAGTGTTGGCGAATTCGTTCCCAAGGTGTTGGTGGAGCAGCAGTAGCAACTCCGCATGGAAATCGCGTGGTACACCTAATTGCAAGGCGTTAGCAAAGAGAAATCATTTTCATGTGCCTTTTTACCAAATCAAGCAAAATTTATTAAATAAACAATGTGAACAATGACTTTATTAAATCAGACATGATTACATTAATCATTGACATATTCTTTTATATTTCAGATTCGTTTTATAATTTGGGGTCCTGGAGTGATCTTCTCAGCCGGTTGTCTATTAGCTAACTTCCTCATCATGATGCTGCCAGAGACGCGTGGGCGACAGCTTCCCCAAAATATAGACGACGTGAAAGCCTGGATGAAAAAATCTCGTAAAATAGTTAACAAATCTGACAGTTATTCCAAAATTACACAACAATGAAGTGTGTAGTACTATCGTGTTTATTTTTAGTTGATTATGAAGAGGAGAAGGAATCATCTCATTAGGACTCTCAAATTAAACGGATGACTACAACCTTTTTATTTGGGTCACAAATTATTGTCATCGTTTGTTTTAGAATCAACTCCTTTCCAAATAGAGAAAACTAGAAAATATACTCAAGTTATAAAAAGGGGTGGTAAAAAAAAAACCTCAGCACGATTATTTAACAACATATGACCATCACCAGAATTTTTTTAATTTTTTTATCCAGTCTTGATCGATTTTAGTAGCCCTTTGTATATATAATTTTCGGATCTGTCTGTTATCTTCCACACACTTTCTTCAGTTTAATTCAACGAAGGAGATTTCTTGATATATCCATGATACCCTGATAAATTCCTCTGTTCCCATTAATTGTAGTTGAATCCACAGGAGATGAGGATCTTTTTCAAGTAGAATCCTGATCTCCATCGACTAGGAGAGTTTTCGGAAGATAATAGCCTTCTATCCATTCTCTCTGTATAGCCATCCCACTGCAGTTTTGATCGAGAGCATTAAGCTATGCATTTCTGACAATCAAAATAGCGTTATTATATTTATAACTGTTTATATAACCTGTTATGTCACATGTAGTATATATAAAATAATTACGTCAAAATATAAGAATTATACAGTGATACTGCAAATTCTGGCAGTAAGGGAAAATTAAATATTAATCATATTTTAGCGCCAAATGAATTTGAATACATTATATGTAGGCAAGTATTTTATCGTTACCCACCGAGATTTACTTTGTTTTAGTCATTATTTGCACCAACAAACTAATTGTTTCTGTTGGTAAGGCGTTGATTTATTTGTCTTTTGCGGTCTATCAACCTTTTGCGAGTTTATGAAAATACAACAAAGCCCCACTTTGAGTCTTTCACTGAACGGATGAATCAAATCCCCAACGTTGTGTGTTCGCTTCTTGTTCACGATGATATGTACAAAGTCTGAAAAGTCTCGTGGTACGTTCATAAGAAACAAAAAAGGAAATCAACAGCAAGAAATGAAGCACTGAATACGGTTCTCAATAATTTGGTGTTTATTTCTATCAGTTTCCCTGGTCAGACCTAGCACTCTCACTGGTAGTAAGTAGGTGACACTCTTCTTACTTCTACCGAGTGGCTGTAACCGATGTGACGTGTTTGACGGACGTCTCCTCTCTCCGGACAGCCTTAACCGGGACTCTACTTATATAATGCTGCAAGTGGAACATCTTGTTTCCGACGAAGTGCTACTTGATCTCCATTTTCATTCATTTGTTTATTATTTTTATATATATAGTATCATTTAAAAGTCTTCGTCAACTTTAAACTATAGTAAATTCCTAATAATTAACAGCTTATAAACGGATGAATGACATTTTCGAGAAATTAAACATTAGCCATATTGGAGTCATTTCCTGGCCTATTTTAGCATGCATTCTGGATGAGATTAAAAGATACAATACACCCTTTAAAAATGTAAGTTTTCGGCCACTTCATAGAGGTTAAATTAGATACAGTGTATTAAAACAGAAAAATCTCTATAATGAAAATTTATTAATAATGTTCATTTCAATAAAATATTGTACATAGTTAAGTTTCTTGTAGTTTCCATTAGCTTGAATAATTGCTTCACTGTACATGAGAAAAGGCTGTGTGCAAATCCTTCACCTTCTTCATGTGTATGAGTTGTCCATTTTCTAGACGTTAATATTGCGTGAATTCGTCTGATGAACACTTTTCTTTAGTTTTGTACACATTTGCTCGGTGATATTTAAGTCAGGACTCTAAGCTGGCAACTCATTCAATACAGTTACACTATTGTGTCGCACACGAATGGAGTTCGGTCATGCTCAAAAGTTTCGCCTTTATCCGAGTCTGGTATCAAAAGGTCATTCAATAAATGAATGTTTTTGATACTAACATCAATTTTAAACAGCTTTCATAAAGCATCACTTTTTATATATCCATCTTACCATTTACTATTTTATCGTACACTGTGAATTGTTTTGCTTCCCTGTAGACCTTCTGACAAATTCTTGCTTTATAGAATGTAGCTTCAACTTTGTTTCATCGCTGAATGTGTGATCTTATCCCAATCATCTACATTTCATAATTCATGCGTCTTTCACCAATTTAGTATTGCTTCAAACGCTTTTTGTTTAATACTGATTTCTTGAATGAAATGAATCCCTTATGTCTATGTTCTCAAAAGAAGCACTTAGTGGTATCGACTGTATACCAAACTGAATAAATCACACTTATTCATCACTTGTTTTGCAGTCTTCTTTGTCTGAGTTTTTACTATCACAATTAGTTTGCCTACCATCTTATACTGCAGTTTTTCAAGATGGCCACATTAAGATCGATCCGAAACACTTCCAGTCACGAAAATTTGATAGGATCCCTAAAATGCCACTTCTTGAAATTCTAAGTTTCTTAGGTATCTCTAGCTGGCTGGTCATCTTCACTATATTCTTTCTGGTTTCTTTGGAAATTTTTTTCATGAATCAAGTACTTAAAGAATGCAGGAATTCTATATAAGAATATTTACCCTATATTGGAGAAAAGAACTGGTTAGAAGAAAGTAGAAACCAAAAACGAAAACTTTTTCACGGCCATGCTTTAGGCTTGTCTCGTATCTTTCTCTCTCAGTCAGAAGCCCAGCGACAAAATATAATAATTAAGCAGAGAAATTAGTCAAAGGCAGACAGTTTTTCATCTGTAGAAAACGTAATACGAACCATTCTTTTGTAATCTGTCAACAATTAGAAATTTACAATATTTCCGTGGCTGAAGAGTTTTGAAAGCACTGTGTATACATATAATATCACACACACACACACACACACACACACACACACACACACATATATATATATATATATATATATATATATATATATATATATATATATATATTAAAGGCTAAAAGTTAGGGTCAAATTCTGGATTTCGAAGACTCGCTTAAAAATTGAAGTTTGCGTGCTTCAAAACTAATATATTAGTTAACATCAGATTTTTTTCTTGGAGTGTTTTTACCATATATTCAATAATAATAACAAAATGAATCCATTACTGCATAAAGATTTCTTAAAATTTTAAATTTGTTTGCTTAATCTACCTTGCTGATTAATGGTAATCTTAAGGCTGGCGGATTTATATTTTTAGGTAATCACTTCCTCTAAAAACAAATGCCCACCATGTACTAATGAGTTAAAAAGTTTCAGGTTTCTAACTTAGTAGGAGTTAATGAAACCACAAAAAGTTATAAAAATTACTAATTATTAAATCCAGAGGGTTGCTTAAACATTTCATGTATAGTGTGTATATATATATATATATATATATATATATATATATGTGTGTGTGTGTGTGTATGTATGTGTGTGTGTGTGTGTGTGTATGTATGTATGTATGTATGTGTGTGTGTGTTTGTATTTATGCTTATGGCATGTTTTCTACAAGTTTTCATATTTTCTGTTATTAATCAGTAATATCAACCACATGTTCAGGCCCCAACGAAAACACAACCAAGGGCCCATTTAACTCTGTGTGTTCGAAATTCCTTCTTTATCCATTTATATTTCCTTCAGTGTCATAGAAATCCCACAAACTGACAAACACACAAAAATATATTCATTTTAGATAATAAGATTACATCATCATAATGTTTATACATCGCAAAGAAGCAAGACTTACAGATTTTATAAACTCTGAGAAGGAATTATGAGAAAAGGATTTCTCTACTTAGTTGCACTCTGACTGGCATCGTAGCATCTCAACGACGAGAAAATGGTCAAGATGACTGGCGATGAGACATAAATAAGAAAAGTGTTATATTCCTGTGTTTCACAAAGGCAATACCGCTGAAGAGATGTGATCTGACCGGTACCGATTCTGGATTGATAATTATGACAAAAATTTAGATTTAAATAATAATATTAACAAAAAATAATTTTTGTTGTTTATAAAAAACAATTTCGTGTTATTCCTCTGTTCTTGTAGATTTCATTCATGCCTCAAAATTATTCCAAATAAATATTTAAAGCAATACCCATAAAATTCTTTTACTGGATTGAATAATTTATTCCTGGGGTGTCTAAAACCGAAACCATGATTTAAACACACCGGGAAGAAAGTATGATTCAATCGAGTGGAAGAAATTTATGTGTATTGCCGTAAATATTTATTTCTGAATCATGACTAACAGACACACAAACACACACCTATAAACACACACACATATATTATATATACCGAGAGACACAGACACATATATATATATATATATATATATATATATATATATATATATATATATATATATATATATATATATATATATATATATATATATTTAAGTGTTTTTTTATATTTGTTGGGTGTTTCCATATTTCTAATATATATTTTTTTTATTTCCGGTTAGTATTGTAAATAAAACTTCCAATGTTAAAGTGATAAGTAACTGACATAATAAACACACGTCTTTGAAAAAACTGGTGTAAGCCGAAAGTACTTAAACATTGGAAGTTTTATTTATAATACCAACCGAAATCAAAAAAAATAATTGAAATATTGAAAAAGTATTGATAAATAAAAAAATAATCAGCAAGGAAATTTGTTTGATTTACAATCATATATATATATATATATATATATATATATATATATATATATATATATATATATATACTAGACTAGACTAGACAACCATTTTGGAAATTAAAAAAAAAATAGCAACGATCCGATTGTAAACTGGATTTTTTTTAAAAAAAAAAGTCAAACCTTACAATAAATAATATCTAGTAATATCTGCAACCTTTGTTAACAAGAAAAGGTAGCAATAATAATATTTCCAAACAAAAAAATTGAACAAGAGATCGGAAATTATGACTTATTGTATACACACTAAAAAGTTCTTTTTGATTTCGTATGAACCAGGATGAAAAGAAAGTATGTACATTTCATTTAACGCCCCACCGACATATTTCTAATACCCTTGCTTTTCTCCTCCTTCTCCCTTTCTATCACACTTCACGTCGTGCGTTTATTTATTTATTTTTAAATAATAAAGCGTTGATTAATAAAAAATAATAATAAAGCATTGGGAAATCAATTGATTGGAATCGCCTGAAGATACCGAAAGGTTGAAACCAGGGTAGCGGAATAGGCTGATCTTCTAATTTTTATACCTAAAACCTGTATATATTAATTTTTCATTTTTTATACGTGTTGGGTACTTTTTAATACTAATGTTTCCTGGTCTAATTCATCATTAACTTTTTATTTTACATATATATATATATATATATATATATATATTATTGCAAAATAGAGAAATCTAAAATTACTTCATGAGAATAGCTATTTCAACTAACGTCACACTAGTATTTCTTAAAATCAAATGGTGGGTAGATACAAAATTAGAAACTTAAAAAATAAATATTTAAATAAGCAAAGGAAAAAGAAGACGCAGCCGTTGACAATAAGATATTGAGTTAACCAAAGAAAACACATATAATGGTAAGGGGAGGCGGATATTGTCTGGCTTAAATAGAAAGAATTAACACAAAGTTGATCCAGATTTTAATTCCACCAACCCAAGTGGTGTTATGAAAGAAACCGAAGAGAAATCAAATTATGATAGGAAAATTTAAAAAAAAAACAAGTTAAAAAAAAAATATCTAAAAAACAAGTTAATTTAAAAAAAAATATATAATAATAAATTATTAGTTACAAAACAAAAAACAAAAAAAGATTTTTCCTTTAAAAATTACCAATATATTCTATATATTCTAGCAAATAAAAGATTAATAATAAATTCTAATTAGATAGTTTATATTAAGAAAACATGAAAATAAAAAACATAACATATTTAAAGAAAATCTAATTTTTAAAATTTAAAATAATGTATATGCAAATGAGAAAAAAATCTGTAAATAAAATAAGTAATTAAATATAATAATAATGAATAATTAAATATAAATAATTAAAAAAATCTTTTATAAAAAATTATAAAGGAAGTAAAAAATCTTTACACAAATGAAGTAAAAAATAAAAAAGGAAGTAATAAAAAAGAAAAATTTATGAATAAATAAAAGATAATAATATTAACCATACACAAATTTTAAAGATAAGTTAAATTAGATTACTAAGAATACCGACCATACCCAGGATAAAAAAACAAAAACCCCTTAAAAAAAAAAGTTTAAAAAAAATTAAAAGCATAAAAACCAAATAAAAAGTGAGTACGTAGAGTAGTTATCAGATAGGTGCGATATGGAAAATATAAGATATAGAAATAAATATAGTATAAGATATAATATTAGATGGGTTAGATAAGTAAAGATTATGTAAGATGAAGAATATATTAAATAAGTTTAAATCTACTCCGGTGATGACATTTAGAAACTAATTCATTCCTTTGGTTTAGGAGTATGCTTTTAATTTTATAATTCTAATATTCTTTTCTAAGCATTGATCACATCTACACTTAAAATTATTAGGAGTATGAGCAAAACCTATAATTTTCCAGTCAGTCTGAGGGTTCAGATCCTTCTCCCTCAATACCCAAACATTTTTGGAAAGAGTTGTTTGGTATTTTAATTTTGGGTTGGAAAAAGAATACCTATGGGTGTAAAGTCTTTATTTCCATTCTCCCGCAGAAATTCCAATATAAACACTGTGATTTAACTTATTTTCTTTGGGGTAAATAGTAGCTTGGTATATAACCTTCGTAGCTCTGCAATTTCCTTCGAATGGACAATTTTCGCTATTTCTACAATTACAGGGAGTTCCATACTAGGTTTATTGTTAATACCATAGAATTTACTTCGAATGTGGTTATTATGAGAGTTGATAATTTTGTACATGTTATTTGTGCAAGAATAGCATATTTTGATTGTTTTCCTATTGAAGATCTTAGAAGATTCTTTTTGTGAAAATGTTTATTTATTAACTTCAGAAAATGCTGTCCGATATTAGTATTGGATAATTTACAGAAGTGAGGAGGGTGAACCATATAATTTTTATTTTTCTGTTTCTGTGCTTAAAACCCATTTTAGATGCTTCAGTGTTACTTATGAGGTTTAAGTAGGATAGTTTATTTTTAAAGCCACGTTTATAGAGAACATTTACTTACAGTTATTTATTTTTATTAAACATATTTATGCTAGACAAGTTTAATAATTCTAGGGCCGACAGTAATGAGTATGTATTTCACAATGTCATAGGGGTGGCTAGAATCAACATTAATATAGTTGGGGATTTCATGTTCTTTATGGTAAGGTTTAGCAGTATTATTATTAGGATTAAGGATGGTATCTAGATAATTTGCTATTTTGAGGTTAGAAGCAATCTCAATCTTAAACTCCAGTAACTTGAAGGCTTTAATAATTTTCTTCTGGAAATTCACAGTAAGTGAACCATTGCTATTGGGAACAAAAATAAGTCCATCATCTCTATATAGGCCTACTAGTTTAAGATCTACAATTCTACAAATTATATCTAAAATATGGAAACAAACTAGATTAGAAACTCAGGCTCAATCATATGCTCCCATAGGAACATCAAAATTGTCATTTTGCCACTTAATCCAGGTAGAATCGTTAAATGCTAACAGTGATTTCCTAGCAGTTAAGATTATATTAATCTCATCATCTGTTATCTTCATATGGTTTTTCGCAAAGTTGATACAATCCACTAAGAGGTCTCTGGAGTTAGAGGAATAAAAGTCTATAATATCAAACTTAATAAAGATAGATCTATTCTTATCACTCATATTGGCGAAGCATTTGATAGTATCTGACGAATCCTTCCAAAGATTGACACAGGTTGTAATCAATAGTTTGTCAGTTATTTTTTAATTATATTTTTTTGAGATTTAATATGAACTATCTAATTAAGATTTATTGTTAATCTTTTATTATTTGTTTGAATATTTTTGGTAATTTTTACAGGAAAAATCTTTTTTGCTTTTTGTTTTATAACCATTAATTTATTATATATTTTTAATTTTTTTAACTTGTTTTTTTTTTTTTTTTTTAAATTTTTCCGACCATAACTTGATTTCTCTTCGGTTTCTTTCATAATCCTAACCTGGGGTGGTGGAATTAAAATCCGGGTCAACTTTGTGAACTACCATTATAAGGGTTTCAATATCGTATTGTCAACGGCTGCGTCTTCTTGCTTTTCTTTAAATATTTAATTTTTAAGTTTCTAATTTTGTATCTACACATTTGAGCTGAAAAATACTAGCGTAACGTTAGTTGAAACAGATATTCTCGTGAGGTAATTTTGAATTTCTCTATTTTGTAATTTTTATGCTCTGTTATAATAAATACATTGAGCTCTTTTTGTGGGTCAGTTTTAATATTTCATATTATCAGGATCCACTTGGATTATATACCAACGGATTATTACCTGTACTATATATATATATATATATATATATATATATATGCGTGTGTGTGTGTGTGTGTGAATTTTTCCGGAATTCAGATTTTATCTCAGTTACATTAAGTTTGTCTTTGTGATTTACCCCTGTAGGTGATCTCAGAAAAGGTCGAATGGGTTATAAAAACTACGGCGCTCTCTTTGATGAACTTCATCTCAACATCAAAACAACTGGAAAGGATCAGTATAAAATAAGTAGAAACAATATTCTATATTATTCAATACATGTTTGAATAAATGAATATATATATATATATATATATATATATATATAAGTATATAATTGGTATATACGGAATGAATTCCAATAACCAACAATTACTATTCTTAAAAGAGTGCTCAATACAAAGTAGAGCAGATATAATTATTTTTTATAAAAAAAATTATAACATAAGTATGTTATAAAATCACTACAAAAATAGCCATTTTGTTTCAAAAAACTCTGTGTCTTATCAAGTGATGATGTTGAAAATTTTCAACATCATCACTTGATAAGACACAGAGTGTGTTGAAACAAAATGGCTATTTTTGTAGTGATTTTATAACATACTTATGTTATAATTTTTTATAAAAATAATTATATATATATATATATATATATATATATATATATATATATAAATGCCTGTGTACCAATGAGTGTGCGTATGTGTGTTTGTATGTTTGTGTGTGTGTACAAAAACAAATTTTATTAACTGACAAGGTCTGTTTTCTGTTTAATTTTTTCTCAATTTTCGAATAAATTGTATATCAAGATTAAACTGTGAATAAACTGTCCGAAGTTTATGCTTTGTTATATTTTTACTTCAGTTGCTTTCTTTTATCAAGAACCACATATTGCCAGTGCAGTGAAGAAGATTTTTGGCGGGTACATACTGGTGTTTTAATTTCTTTTGTTTGATCACTAGGCAGGACCGTTTCGTCTTACTCCCGAAACACCCGACCGGGTTAGGAGCATTTCATTGGGGACCCTGTTGTGTCATTTTTTCAACACTGTGTTATGGTCATTTATTATCATTATTTTTAAATTGACGTTACATTGTCAGTCATCAACTAATAATATACATCGTCTATCTGCCTGGCCGGTGCGGTGCGTTACTACGCAGGAACTCCCGACGAGGCTGAAGCCCAAAAGGGGCTAGAGTTTCAGCCGCGTTTTGTTGCTTTTTGTACTTTTTACTTTTTTCTACATAAGTTATATTGTCAATCATCATCTATAATAATCGACAGGGCTGGTGGTTACTACCCCGAACCTCTCAACCGTGAGTTGGGGGGTGGGGGTTATGCCTACTGGGGAGGTCGGGCAGAAGTGCTAATTTCAGTTGCGCTTAATTTTTTAAATTGTACTTTTCTTTCTCAACAGTTCTTTTAAATCATTTTAAGAGGCTAATATATCTCGGTAAAATCATCCACTAAAGAGGATTTCTTTTTTTTTTTTATTAATAATACTAATTGGAAATACACGGCTAGTAATTAAAATAAAATTTCTAGTGCCTATTTTTTACATTTCTAGAAAGATAAAACCGAGAAAATGATCGCTTAAAAAATAAAAATGTTTAAAGATTCAACGCATGAAAAATTTTCCTGAAAACTTAAATATTGTTTTTAAAACAAATTTTTACGACAATCCCGTTTATTCTGTGAAAAATTAAAAATGCTCTTGGAATTACATGAAGTCAAATCATTGACAAAAAAATGTCGGCGATGTTTTTTCATGCTTTGTGTTTGAACCTTTGTAAAACTTTTTTCAACGGTGATGCATCGGCGATTAATCTTTATGGAAATGTAAAAAATTGCGACTTAAACCTTTCTTTTTCGATAAAATTTAGTCATGAAAATATTACTGGTTATTACAAAAAGAATAGTATTTTCTCTAATTTTTTAAAATAAAAAAAATATTCAGTATAAAAGGAAAGGATTATGTACTGAATTTTTTTATTTAAATTGGATAATTCCCTGATTTTGGTTAATTTAAAAAAGCACTTCCCTTCTGCCCCAATTTTCCTTAGAGGGTTTGTGGCCCGGAGGTTGGAAAACTTTGAAATCGACATGCAGTATAGGTGGGATGAGACCCTAGCGCCGGTCCTGTTTCTAGGATTCAAAATGATCCAAAGTCTACCGCATTGACAACAACCAGTTCTTGATAAACCTACTATGATTTTTAATAAATATAACGACAATATAACATAAATCCTTAACAAATACTAAGCTAAATATAATATATAAAAAGCTATAAATAGCAAAAACCGTTTATCACATTCACAATTTATTTCGAAAAAAAAGGTTTACGCAACCTTATCTAAAATGGAAATAATTTGCTGCACACATAACTCAAAGTTCGCATGAATATCTGGTTTACGAGTAAACTCAAATAAGCTTACTTGACAAACTAACGTCTTTTAAGAAAAAGAACTTCAAATAATTTTACGACATAACGTATTTTAAGAAAGATATGAAAATAAATTTAAAAAATATTTTGTCGCCTGATATGTGCATTTCGGGATCTGGTAAATTCCTAGTAGAAATAAGCAAATATTTTATTTATTATAATCATTGTTAATGTTATATCCTTCGATATTAAGCATTGTAATTACAAACACTGCTTGCCTAAAAACGTTATCTTCCAAAAATATCCTGGTCGACCATTTTTTGGCTAAGGTTAATCTTTGTTTCACACACACACACACACACACACATATATATATATATGTAAGTGAACACGGAAGTCAAAACCGAGTGGCAACAGTTTGTTTCATGCGTGAACGTAATCTTCAGGCCATGTGTTTTGGTTTGACTATATATGCTGGTCAATGGTGCATTATGGATAACAAGGTCTATTGTATTATCCTAACAGTTATTGTGTAGGCGGTAACGGTTATATTCCAAATTATTCTAGAGGCTGTTGAGTAGAAATAATTATGTATCCGAATGTGGTTATTTGTAAATATTTTATAGTGTTGTTTGTTAAGTTTTACTCATTTTTTTATTGATTACTTTATTATTTGTTGTTTATTCTTATTACATTTACTTGTGTCTCTGCGATCATTCGAACTTTGTTTAAATACAAAAATTAAGTAAAACTTATTAAGTAAAACTTAAATTTTGTTTAAGTACAAATTAAATAAATGATTACTTAATTTGTTTATTTATTTAGATTTTTTATTTATTCTAATCTTTTTGGGGGTTGGTTATCTTAATTGCTCAGTTTAAAGTATTGACTTTGTCTAAAGTATGTTACATTATCTACGTTGTATATAGCGCATATATTTGCATTTTTCGTGATGGTATTTTACAACGTTTTTAGTTTTCGATTTTTATTAATGTAGTAAAAATTTGTTTCGTGTCTGCATTTTGAGATAAATTCTAATCGTTAGTTTAGTAATTTGTGTCGCTCTGGGAAAAGGATTATAGCTATTTTCTCTTCCAAATAGAGTTTACAGTATTTGGATTTATTACTGTAGGAGACTTACGGCCATATCACGTTGAAACACCAGTTCCCGTACGATCACCGAAGTTAAGCAATATCGCGCCTGATCAGTATCTAGATGAGTGACCGCTTGGGAATACCAGGTGCTGTGCGGATGAAATAGTGGATCATAACTCTGGAGTGTTAATCAGAGAGTTCCAATTCCCGTTGGGTTCGTTATATTAACTTACGCGCAATTACCTTTGGGAATTCAAAATTGCATTCAAAATATACTGATTAGTAAAACAAAGAAATAAATGTGGAGATATTTTTCTTAATAGGAATGGTTGAAGTTTATTTAGGAATCTGATTTATGAGATCTGAGCATAAAAGATATTTAAATAGAGAGAGAGAGAGAGAGAGAGAAAGAAATTTTAATTATTACATAACTGTGTGGGATTTACATACCACAATGGAATAATAATCTGTTCTTGAAATTTATTACGTTTCCAATGTCTATTCTGCTCATGTGTGCATAAACTGATAAATATTTACACATAGCACTGTTTGACTTTGTTCCCAATATAAATCTATATAGACTAGACTATAAATGCCAAAATAGGTTCATTAGGACCTCCTTTTCATTCAGAATGTAATGAATACAATAGATTGCACATTTGAGACCATCTGACATCGCATGGAAACAAAATTTAAAAAAAATAGTGACAAATTACAAAAAAAAATTATGAAAATTAATTTCAAATCGATATGTTCCTCCTACCCAAACGCTATACACAACGAAATCTTATTTCACATTTCTCAAAAATTTTTCATGTGATATGTTGAGCTTTTAATCTAACGTCTCCATGCATAAAACACTGGAAACAAGTTAAAGAATTATTCCAGACATGCAAATTGTTAAAGAGCATTGATCATGAAGCCTTTAACTGTTTTGTTACAACACTCAGCTGATTGTTTTTGACAAAAGTTATTTTTCTTACGAAGAAAAATAATTCGTCTGCCAGAATTTTCATGGAGATTTTGAAATTAATTTCCTCTAGTTTAAGGGCTTACCAAACCAAGCGTTTCAGTTCCAAGTTGTTAGTAATATTTATTTATATTATAAATGTTTACGCGTGACTTTGCATACACATATGTAATGTACATGTATATGTCTGTGTTGTACGTGAGTGATTTACGTGTACTTGTACCATTTAATTCACACAAAAGTACAAGCACACGCACACAAAATATGATTAAGCTTGAAATAAAACATTGGACTAATACATTCCTTTCTAACTCAGTCTGGACAGCAACTACCTTGGCCTGAACAATAAAATCATAAATTTGGGGATAAAAAAGAAACAAAAGAAAACAAATAATTTTAAAAATCTAAAACAATCAGACAAGTGTAATATTTTATTGAACTTTTCGGAAATTATTCGGTAATAAATAAAATTAATTTTATAGATTTTGTTTTAATTGTGTAGAAATAGTTTTATGTCACTCATTGAATTAAAATATACATGTGCACAGGCAAATGTGCATGCACATACAGTTTAAATAAGACTGAAATGGAAATCTTTATCGTAAGAACTAATCTTCCTTTCAACAACCTCTGGTTAAGAGGAAAATAGTATATGACAAAATGCGCAGCTCTTTGAAATCATTTAATGACTCCTTCAATATGTTTTCTGATAAATTTAGCATTTTAAATTGATTTGAAATTTGATAATTATTATCTTACAGTAACGATCTGAATACGTTTTCCACTTTTTCCATAAATTGTAACAATTATAACCTAAACGAGAGGTGTATTATTTATTCTTTGTATTCTGATTTTGGACAGATGTGTAATGATCAAATACTCTTCTGATGTCCGAATTTCTTTAATGAAGCATTGCCCTTGTTGTTATTTTTTATACTTCATCAGATTTCTGTTCCTTTTTTTTATCGCAAAACTCATGTCGTACATTAAATATAAAAATGATCCGAATTTTATCAAACCAAACAAAATAGTCAAATATTCATAATAGTAGAAATAACATTGGTCAACAAAGATTTTGCTCCTAAGGTAAAAAAAAAAAGGTTTGTTATAGATTAAAACGAGTCAGCTGATTTCGAATCTGTACTGTTTTATCAAGTCAGTTTTTTGTGCTATGTGCATGTTTGTCGAGACCTTGTCTTATAAAAATGATTTGTCTTAATAGAAATATTTTTCAGATTATACGTTTTTAATAGTATTGTTCACTCAGTACAAGGCTTTGAGGTAGAGAGCATAAAGGGAGAAAGTAAGAAGTGCATATTACATGTACGATAGATAACGGTTGACCCTAGAGATTGGAGAGGCTAAGATCATAGTGATCGTGTTCTGGTGAAGAAGCTGTTTTAAGTGAAATTTCCTCCTTACCAACGAAATACGAAATGAATGAGGATGAGTCGGCTTCATATACAAGTCACATGGCATCCTAGATATGAAGATCTGAGACTGGTGGAATTAAAGAATGCAGTTCGTCTAAAAATTTGACATGAAAATAGCAACAGAGAAGCAAGAAGCTAGCAATTTTGGGTCTGTGGCTAAGGGGTTGTAGGTGGAAATTAATTCATTATCCACAAGGCCGCATAAATGCTCCTGAAATCTGTCATAGTTGGATAGTGTGGATTAGCCAGCTCTAAATCAGATAGGGCTTTTGGCCTGTTTTGACTCTTGTAACAGTAGATCATATCAGAAGTCATTAGTTTTCTTGGGTGGATCGTATATACGCGTTCCACGAAGTCTGCAGTGAGTTTGAGTCTCAACAGACGTTCAAAGCAAGGAGCTTCGTTAAGAGTTCAACCGTTCATCAGAAAGTTTAGAGTCTGTGGTCATTTAGATTTTTGGCGGTACATCCATAACCCGTGGTATCGTCTGTATATATATATTTACTAATGTCCTAAGAATATACAGGCAGATCGTTATTTTTAAGCATGAACATTAACAGGTTTTAAGACTTGTGTGACGTTAGCCTCAAAGTTGTGCTCTTTCGTGATTGTAATGAGAAACCTTGCAATCCTGTGAGTCATATACTTTGTCTTACAGAAATATCTAATAGAAATCGTTCTGAAAAGAAACATAGGAATATGTTTGGTAATCAAAAGGTGATTTCTCTCATCCTGGGACTGCAGTTGGGATATACCAAACATATCTGCTTCCCGTGTCTATCAGTCAGTGGCGATCACAACAATCATTAGGCTGTAAAAAAGATGAACTCAGTGTGGGTCGGGACCTATGGACACGATGTCAGATTTTATGATGCAAGTCAATGTCTCACAACAAGACTGATATTAACCAACACTTTCAGAATATAAATATAACCGGAAAATTTGGTTAGCTAATACCAATTTTATTTGGAAAATATTAACTTAATAAAACAGCAAAAGTTTGTTAGACACGCAGAATATCTTTCTTCCACCTTTCACATCAAACTGGGCCTTATGTAGTACTTCGTAAAAGCAGTGGCACACGACCGTTTGCATATTCAAGTACTTAAAATAAGATTTGTTACAAAGACATAAAAAGCTGAAAATAAGCATTTTTATTGGACCCGATATAAGAAAGTTTATACCTTATAGATAGTTCAAAGGTAAAAATGTATCCGCATGAGCTAGCGGCATGAAATTGATTCGTTTTAGTTGTACAGATTTTTGTTGTGTCTCATTTCACTGAAAACTATGAACGGTAATTGAGCCTTGCTTTGCAGTATGGACTTCCGTAGCTGAACTGTGAAGGTACACCTGGGTTACAACTGATTTTCCAGATAAATAGAATGCAAGTTTAATCCCTGCCGAGGGACACATTTTCTTTGATAAGATTTTTGATGACCTAGGCCAGTAGACGTTAATTTCACAATTTAAAAAAAAAGGCAGGGACATTTTATTAAAAAACGGGAAAAATATATTTCTCTGTCTATTTTCTGTTATTTATTTTCTATGTATATTTTTTATAAAATTCGCATGTCGAGAAAAATGATTTTACGCCAATAACAATTGGTCAGTTATCATCAGAAAAGTTATTATAAAGAACGTGTTTATTGCTTTTGTTTAGCCTTTAGCACTCCGACAAACATGAAAAAAAGATCGCCATGTTCTAAAAAAAGACGTTCTAATTTATATAATAAAGCAACTTTAATATAAATCTTTAGCTTTTAAAATGTGTTAAAACATTTAATTTTTGCGGGAATTTTACGTTAAGTTAATTAATTAACTTAATGAATTTCATTAAGTCTTTCCAGATATAACGATCTTGTACAGCTTGATCCTTTAGGAATTGATGGATCTCTAAGCTACATATAACCTTCATGTGACCAAAGTTTGTAACACTACATATAATACGGTCTTTCATTATCTACACATAACTCATTTTATATTCATAAGAAATTCTTATCATTATTTTGCTGAATGGTTTACATTTAGCACAAACAAATACGATCGGTTTCATTTTCTAACATGAAAATATCAGAAAAGAGAGACTTTGTGTGTCAGTGCATATAAATAAATACATCTCATTAACAGCAATGAACGATATATGAGTTATTCAAGGTGAACATTGTTCAATGATAATTTGGAGTAACAAGAAAGAGAGAAAGCAAAGAAATTTGTAGAAATTTATGAAAGGAAAGTATGGACGAATTGATGACATCATTAAACGACTTGAAAATATTCAATATTCTCAGTGAAAGGTATTTTTATCTTAGTTTTATCTATTCTTTTATATGCCTTGTCTCTACAAGATTTGGGCGATCATGTCTCTCCATAACCTCGTAGGTTTAAGTAATATTTGTCGCCTTACTATTCTTCTCTCAGTCCCTGTTCTGCAATTCTCTCTTACCTTCAGTATGTCTTGTGAGTGTTAAATTCTTCAAGCTCTCATTCCTCATTACGCGTCACAGAAATGTTAATTGTTTCATTCTGATTCTAAGTAAAAGTTTTCATTTAGTTTCCATTTCCCTTAAAACTTCTTCATTGTTCACATGCTCCGTCCATGGTATTCTCAACCTTCTTCTGTAGAAGCACATCTCCGATGCTTGTATTTTTCTGATTCTATGTATAAGTAAAATAAAAGTATAATGTAAAACTTCCTCGTTGCTCACATGCTTCGTCCATGGTATTCTCATCATCCTACAATTTGTCACAAATTTTGTTTACTTTTTAATCTTCTTTCTTCATCACGATATCTGCAAAAAACTTACTCTATTTTCTTAAGATTAGTAATGGGAATCACAGCCTTTCGATGCTGTTGCCTGGTCATGGTAGTTACGGAATTTATTTGTTTGTCCATATGCGCATGCATTTTTTTTTTTTTTCTCGGATTTGCTTTTTGTGTATATATTCATTTCTTTAGCTAGGATAAATGATACTTTCTTTATTTCTCATAAAAAATGTTCTGATCTTAATTCTGAACCATCTATAAATGATTACATTAGGAATTTTCTATTTGTGGAACAATGTTATATCATTCAATACGAACAAATATACCTAGAGTCAAGCATTTAAGAATTCTATTCCAAATCTGATTCCAGTGCGTTTTTTATTCTTATTATTTATTTATTTATTATTATTATTATTATTATTATTATTATTAATAATAATAATAATTTCATGTGTTCGGGTAATGTCAGATATGCAGGTAGCGTAACAGTTATCAGCAGGGAAAATGTAACCGGCGAGCCGAGTTCAAGTTCCGGCCCAGACTGTTGAGTCTACTCCTCAATGATTCCCTTTGGTAAGGATGAATCCATTTCTCCCCCGCCGCACCCCAGTTATAGGTTAAATAACAGGGGTGACTAGTCTTTCCAGCCTTAAGTGGTAACCAGTCTACGAGAAGGATAACTCTAAATTCAAAACCGTGAAGAAAGTAATGGGAAACCATTATCTTTCCGAAGAAACCATGAGGATTTCCAGATAATAAAAAGGATGAATCTGTGAAGAGTCATGACTGCCTACATTCAGCCTAGAGTTGTCATTAAAATAAATATCTATCTTAGGTTGAAAGATTATTAAATAATATATTATATTATACTAGATTAAAATTAGGATATAATTTCTTAGGTCATATTTTTAATCATGACTCGCCACAGGTTGTTATTATCTATGAATTGACATACATTTTAGGATATATATATATATATATATATATATATATATATATATATATATTACAGTGAGGGTACAAGGCCTGGCGGCCACTATAAGTAAAGGGCTATAGAGTAAGAGTCACCATTTATGCGAACAGGTGGGAAAGATAACGGCTAACTCGAGACTTGAACAGGTTAAAATTGTAGTGATCAGAGAGACATCATCTTAGGAATAGGTTCTACAGAACAGTGGTTCGCGGGGAGAAGCTGTTCAAGAGGAACTTAGTTCTCATCAATTTAATACGGAGGGATGAGGGATGGTTCGCTACAATGTGAATAGCACGGCGGGTCCTAGTCGTGAAGGTTAGAACTGGTGGAATACTGTTCGTTCGAGCACTTTCCATGGAAGTAGCGATAGAGTAGTAAGAGGCTTGCCATAGCCCGTCTATGAGAGAAGGATCGCAGGGTAGAAAATAATTTGTCATGCAGACACACTTTTGGACTTTATCGAGACTGGAAAATGAGGACTGGGTAGCTTCTTCCCAAATCTGACAGAAGTACTCCATTTTAGGCCTGATCTGGCTCTTGTAAAGGAAGATAGTGAAGCAGTACAGGGAACTGACTATTTTTCCTGTATCTTTAGTGATGGGTCATTCCGCTTGAGGTTTGGATTAAGGCCGAATAGACGCTCAAGGCATCGGACCTCCCCGAGGGATATTCACGCGGCCACCATGAGGCGACATCCAGTAGTTTCCCATTGCCTTCTCCACGGTCTGGAATTCAGTTTTGATTCGCTTCAATTCATAGCCCCCCAAGGCTAGAAAACCCAGTCTACTTCTACTATTTAACCCATAGCCGAGGAGAAAAGAGACGGATTCATAGCTGTCCTATTCGTGCGAAAATAAACGCAGGAAGCTAGGCTGGAATTTAAACTCGGTTCGCTTGCTCCATTTTTGACGCCGACGGATAGTTCCTCTTTTCCTTTAATAAACATAATATTCTTGTACGACATTTAATGCACATATATTTTTTTTTAACTTGGTGTTGTTAACAATGCTAGTCAATATATTTCTTTTGTTCATGTATTTACAATAATATTAGTTTGATAATCGGATTATTATTTATCTTTGATAATTTGGCAGAATGAGTCACTTCCATACATAGTTCTTATTCATATCTGACCATCATAGATTCCTGGGGACCATTGATGGAAGGCGAGTAAAAGCAACCGTCCTCAAATTCTTGACAATCCTCTTGTATTCTCGTCGACTTAAGCAGTGCAGCTAAGATCTTAACTGCTTTCCGACACCCATTCAATCATTACTCTTTTTTATATATATATATATATATATAATAGAAATTATTAGGAGGATTTGATAATTATAATTAAGTAATTCATCAAGTCTAGAAGAAACCTCAACAGAATGCAGAAAGCACTGGACGGCCGTTTCGTCCTATATTTGGGACTCATCAGCAGTGCGCATCCACTACCGAGAATTGAAGCCATGACAGTTACGTTATCATGCAAACATCATACCAACTGTTCCAACGGGTCTCGGTTACGAAGAAGTATCAAACCAGACTCGATACAGCGCCGCTCACTCAAATATTCCTTGGTGGAACTCATCCGAGTTCCTCTTTTATCCATAGGACTGTGCCCCACCCCACGCGCCACGACTATATTTGGACCGTCCAGTGCTTTCTGCATTCTGCTGAGGTTTCTTCTAGACTCGATGAATTACTTAATTAATAACTATATATATATATATATATATATATATATATATATATATATATAGTAATAATATATATTGTCGAAGTTACATCCTCCTTCGATCCTTAAACTAAGAGAACAGGTCATTTCGACCTTGACCTCTCGTTCGTGCCCCCTATACGCTGTAAACATGTGGTAGAGACTAGCAAGTTCTCTTTTTAGTTAAGTTATATTACAAACCTAGTTGTAATATACTTTTAGACACTTTTAGGCCTTAGTTCCCTTTAGCTAACCTAGACTTTTTTTTTATAGAGACTTTACTGTTTAGGTTATACAATTCTCTTGCTGGTCTCCCTTACCAAAAGACAGTGACTTCGTGGCCGATATTGCCGTGAAAAGTGGTTCGTTTCGGGTCGTTGCGGTTTATGCGCCCAACGACCAGGAGGAGCGGGTTTCGTTTTTTCGGCGGTTGGAGCCTTTCCTGGTGGATTCGAAGCGCTTAGTTTTAATGGGGGACTGGAATTCCGTTCTGGACCCCAAGATAGATCGGTGGCGGGGTGCTAGCGGGAGAAGGGATGGTCGTAGCCTGGTCGATCTGATCAAAGATTTCGGTCTCGTTGATAGATACCGGGTCGATCACCCCGGGGGGAATATGTAGACGTGGGCTCTTAGCTGGCCTTGTGACAAGGTGGTTAGCTACCTTGACAGAATGTTAGTGAGAAGGGCCGACATAGATCTGTTAGATTGTCCCACGTTCCACTGAGTAGGCTATACGAACCACAAACTCGTTTGTGCCCGTGTAGCGTTAGAACATAGGCCTAGAATGGCTGGCTACTGAAAGTTCAATCTGTCCTTACTGGACAGGCAGGACTCCCGGGAGCAGCTGACTAGCTTAGTGCAGCGGGAGCTAGTGGGGGCGGTTATCGGGAATAGGTGGTGGGACAGACTTAAATGTAGAATTAGGTCCTTCACCACTGATTTCAGCAAACGGCTCGCCCTAGATAGAGCTGCTAAGGTGAGGACACTTAAAGCTAGTCATTCCCGGGCGGTGGCTCGCGGGGGGGGGGATCCCCTAGAGATAGCCGTAAGTAAGGAGGCCCTGGAGCGTTTGAATAGCGAGCGCTACATGGGCCAGGTAATTAGACATAGGTTAAGCAAGATGTCTTCCGAAGCCGTGAATATGGGCGCAGACGCAGACTTGGCGTCGACGGAGGTTGTCCGTGAAGGGCAGGGTGGAGGTGTGTGCTACATACATTTTCCCTCTTGTCCTTTATTGATTGTCCGTACTTCCTCTCTGTGACGACCACAGGAAACCGCTCGAGCGCTCGCTAACCTCCATTCTATGGAATAGACGCGGGAATCGGGTCGACAGAGAAGTCTGTGCACAACGTCCGTGTCATGGGGGGCTGGGAATGCCACACTTGCTGAGCCACAAACGTGCCTCGAGGTTGGCTTTCCTACGCCGCGCATTGACAGGAGATTCGGTCATGGCGGGGATTGTTAGGGACGCCTTACCTACCCTTACTATCAATCCCCCCATCTCGCGGGCCGAGCGCCATTGTAGGCCCTGGGAGGAATCGGATTTCATTCGCGAGTGTCGGTTGGACTTGGTGGCCGTCCCTCGGTCCAGTGACCTTTCTCGGTCTAGGAAGGACTTCTATCGTTTGCTAGTGGAGGGGGTCGCGAAGGATTCCCTACGCGAGGATCTTGACATGTCGGACGATGAGTTTCGCTCTCACTGGTCTTGGGCGCCAGCGGCGGATTACCTCTGTAACCCTGAGTTTTCGCTTACCTGGCGACTGGCTCGGAATCGGCTGCCTCTCAACGACAGGGCCTTCATATGGGGCTTGGCGGACTTGCCAGAGTGTGATCGGTGTGGCCTTGGTCTAGAGGAAACGGCTTCGCACGCCTTCTTCCATTGCCCCCGGGTCCGCCCCTTATGGGACCATGTCGGCGAGCTGACGGCTCGTCTCGCTCCCGAAAAGCTTGTGCCCATTGATCGCGCATACGCGTGTGACAATGTGTCGCCCCCGTATTCCGGGGTGAAACGGATGGTGTTTCTCACGCTGCTAGCCACGGCCCGAATGGTGATATGGACGACGCGCGAGGAGGAAGTTTTGCGGGGTAACCGTCTTTCTCATCAGGATCTGATCCGATTCTTTGAGCATCAGCTCAAGATGAAGATTAGAACTGATAGAAAACGCTTTGGTGTACCTAGTTAATGCGAGTAAGTGTTGTTCCCGGCCTGATAGCCACATCTTTAGTTATGATTCAGCCTGAGATTCCCAACCTCCCTAGTTTGTTTTTTGCCCCCCACTTTTCATCTCGACTGGGTCAGCTTTATACTTCCCCATGCCCGTATGATTTTTTATCACCTTTCCCACTCCCTTAGCGAGAGAGCTGCTTGATTTTGTTCCAATGGGCAGAATACAGTGGTCTCCCTGCCTTTTGAGGGTTGGGCGGGCCCTACTAACATCAGTTAACGTTTAATTTTATTTATGTTAATATTTTAGCTCGTTATTGGGTTCATCCCCCCTCTCATTTTCTCATCTTAGAATTTTTGTACATATGTGTTAGGATCATTAAATTATTATGACACGGGGCGCGTTTTGTAGGTCTCCCTAGAGTGCATGTGGTATTATGGTGCATGGAGGATTGATTGGTGACGGACGAGTTCTTATGGTGAATGAGTAAATTGTAATGTCTGAATGGGTCGTGAATCAAATTAGCTAGGTATAAGATAGTTAGTGAAGACCAGACTTACCCTCTCCCCCTTTTCGGCCTTGTGCCACAATTTTGTATTTTTACAAAATAAATCCCGGTCGGCGACTGAAACAGTCGGATACGCAGGCCCCTGGCCTTCGCAGCCAGGAACGTCGATCACAGGGATACGTATTAAGTTACGCTCCCATTTTTATTGTTTGCCAACTTGACGATAGTTGGAAACTTTCCTTTCTCTCTCTCTCCTTCGCCTACTATTCCTGGCTCCTTGGCCCCGTTCGACGCTCGGCATTCCGTCCCTACTGGCTGCCTGCACTTCGTCCATAACCTTTCTCGTACACTAGGTTAGTAATTATTACGGGAGGTTACTAATATCGGACTCGACCGGCAACACGCAACGCCTGCACTGGACCTGTGACATGCCCGAACAACGCCAGCTCTTCTTTCCTTCCCAACACGTCAAGTTGGCATCCCGGCAACGATCAACTTCAACAACCAACAGCGATCATCCCGGCAACGACTAACATCAACTACAGCGATCACCTGCATGACCAGCAGCGATCATCTGTAACGCGGCAATGACCAACTTCAACTACAGCGATCACCTGTAACGACCAACCTTGACTATCAATGCCTGCACTAGAAGTTCTGCAACTCTACCGTTTCCGACCACCTTTATTTCTTTTTCTAGAATAAATTAACTTATATCCTCGTTCTGTCGTCTATATTGTTTCACCTTGCCAGATTTAATGTCTTCGTCACCCTTTTGTGATACGGGGGGGGGCGCTCGGGGGTCCGCTACAATATATATATATATATATATATATAGTATTATTAACAAGATTGTGCTTCAAGTTTCGCAGAAATTACTCCGATCGTCAGGAGTTAGAGGAATCAATTAAATTTAAGAGATAATACGAATCATAACATGGGAGATCCTTTAAAACTTTTTATTTTAATTTGTTATATATGTGATATAAAAATTTATTTCCTACCAACTACAAGTTCTTGTGCCAGACACAAAACTTAGTTGGTAGTGTGGGGTTATGCGTACCCGGATTAAAGGAGAATTTAATACGGGATACCCTGCCCACAAAATACAATACAAATTTCAAGAAAAAACAACACGATAAGGAACGTAAGGAAACAATTACAGATACATGAGAGAAAAAATAGTACATTGTATATTTATTATCTTGTGAATAGGGTAAAAAAGATTAATGTTTTAGTTCGTTTAAGCAAAATGTGATTTTGAGAAAAAATGTCTGTGTTCGCTGTCTTTTAACAGAGTAGCAGAATAATGTCTGTTTCTTTTTGTTTTATATAGTTGTAAAATGAAAAAGGGCGATCAATTTAAGTTGAAAAAAGAGCGTGTGGATGAGGAATAAAGATAAAAGGAAAATGTACGTATGAATTGTTTTAGAGTCAGTTGTAAATTTGTTGTTGTTGTTATTGTCCTTTCCTAATCCACTTTCGGCTCTTAGTGTCGGGTTGAGTCAGTGATGAATTTTACTGTCAATCTTCTGTGATCTTTGCGCCTTTCTCTGACTGACTGGCGACTGACTTGAAAACTCTGTATTTATTGTTGACTTTTTTTTCACACTGGCTCGTTATCTTTTTTTTTGGTTTAGCAAATCGCCTCCTTTCATTGGTCAGAAAATTAATTTCACACCTTATTGTGAAATCTGTTTTTGGTCGTTTTGATCCGATTTTGCGGATGTGCAAATCTACTTTGTGTTTTTTTAGTCATTTGTTGGAATATAGGATTTGTATCCTATTAGGCTATGGGCCAGAGGCCAAAAAAGGGCTTAGATTTTGAGTTCGTGGACATTTTATTCATATGAGAAAATTTCAAGTTCTTCTAGGAGTATTTTTCGTGCTGATTTCAAATCTGAAGAGATCTCCAGGCTAAATGTGCGCACTGCTTCAGAAAAGGGGAGATAATACAGGGTGTGTCATTTACGGAAAAAGTCCATTTTCATGGTTTACTTCATGTAAAATGAACTTTAAATAAGTTTTTTAGCACATTTAAGTGTATCAACAAGAAGCTGATATATCTATGCTCTTATATTATGTGTTAATTTATTTAATCAGGAATTTTCAGCAAATAAAATGACTTGCATAAAGCCATAACAATGAAAACGTTACTTTCTATTATCGTGTGAGTTTCTCAAATTTGAATAACCTCGTAAAACATTGCAATGTACATTAATTTGATAAAAAAACATGAAAAACCTTTATATATGTTTCCAAATCTTGTGCCTTCCAAAAATCATAGATGGAAGAACTGTTTTCAAATACTTCTGGTGATTGACTTTTCTTCATTTTGGACTGCCATTTACTTTTTGATGTAATTTTGTCACACATACACATTGACTGATATAGAAATCTTAATGTTTAGACTAACTTTGACTATATATATAAAAAATATTGTGATAAGAGTTTTTTTCAGTTATGTTGAAATAATTGTTATCAAGTAATACATTTATAAAAGGAATTGAAAAATAATTGATTGTCCTCTAATCCTGCAAGCTCATCTTATCATTCGCCCTCTGAGGAGTCAGAATCTTCTATTTCATTAATCTGCTGCACTTCATTATTTTTTTTTTAAGTACATTAAAACAATCTATACACTGGCAAAGGTCGGTACAAGGCAGTGTTTGACGAACACAAGAACAACGCCTGGAGTTACAGCTGTTCTTCTTACAGTTACACTTTTACTAAGGTAGATGGAGTTTTAGGAAGGCTGCTCCAATGAACAACGATTTTTTGACCTTCACATTTCCAGCCATGATTTGTTGCAGAAGGAGCATTAATATTAATGTGAAGACATTGTCGCCAAATGGTAATTTGCCCTTTCTGCATGTAACCGTAAACTATTTTGGCAAGGTGGTAGAGTATTATCCAATTTTCCAGACATATGAAAAATATTAAAACGAGCAGTATTTACAGAAGAAACATTTCTCTGTCCAAATAGACAGCACACACATTTTTCTAGTTGCTGGAACAAATCATCTGTCAGGTGCCAGTTGCAGCCTAAAAGTTTGAAGAAATTCCTCTGTTTCTTTCATTAACTCAAAGGGTTTTATTTTACCCTTTCCTTAAAGCAGCTAACAGTATCACAGCCAGTGAATGCATGCAAAGAAAGTAAGGCACTTGAAAGAGCAGGTCCACATTTCTTTGCAACTGATTTAATAGAAATCAAACAAGATGATCGGTTGGTATTAGTAGCCATATATAAATCACAGCTTAATTCATTTTGATGAGCAAGGCAAAGAAGAAAAAACATCCGTATCTGGAGTCTTAATGATAATGGAAGGGAAAGCAGTTGATGCATGCTTTGCATGAAGCAAAAGAAGGGCATCGGCTTCTTCATGGTCAGTTGTTAATTCTGGCAAAGTTTCTGTGATTACTTCATTTGTGCCACTATGAGACACAGCATGAAACATCCTTGGCTAAATGAAGCAATCACAGTTTTTCCATGAAATTCTTCTGCTGGCAATTTTTTCCAATGCATCAACATAAATAAGATGAGGGATTCTTTATTTTCACCAGAGATGAGGAATTTTCGAAATTGTACCGGTGTTTTCTGTTTTTCATTCAGAGCACGTAACAGGTGGCATGGGGTAATCAAACGGTGTTTTCTTTCAGAGTCTCTAATACTCCATGGTTTGTACTTATCACAGACAAAATCAACTCTTGATGACATAAGTAGAAGCAAGTTTGATTACATATCTAAAAACATAAATACTTAGCTCACCAAACCTTGATGGAACATGGTCTGCAAGCTGTTGTATTACTGCCATTCCATCTAATATCAGTGCTGTATTTTTTGGAATATTGTTAATTTTCATATCAGGAAACTTTACAAGAAAATAATGAAATAATGCAGCTTTGTTGGTACGCTGCAAAGAACCATCAATGTTACTTAGGCTAGATGGGAACTCTGAAAGGCAATGTGAAAAAAATTCTTCCAGGTCAACTTTTCGGGTTGTTGCTACTATAAGAAGCCTAGTGAGAAGGTCTTTATCTGCTTTCAAGCAATCTGCTTCCTTCTTGCTCTTTTGTTGTGAATGCTTTTTCTGGAGATCACTAAAAGTTTTTATCTTCATTGATTTTAATGGTGCATTCAACTCCACATTTTTCAAAATTAGTCGTTGTTGAACAAACTGATTAGAAATATTACAGCCTTGTTCATGTGCTGTCAAAATGTCATCTTTAATTTCAGAAGATGCTACTTGGCCAGATGTAATGTTAATTAATTCTTTTTCACAATATGCAAATGGATTTTGCATAGACTCAATTGTCTGCATGACACTCTGAATATCTGCTTCATCCTTTTGATATCGAGAACTACTCAGGTCTTTTTTTTATTATGGCAGCCTCTCCTTTTCCAGCCATTTCAGTACAGTTTTTAGAGATTTGAGCACGTTGATTAAAAAGATAAAATCCAACGATGAACAGCATTGTCATTATTTGAGAATCCAATCTGCCCACCTCTGGTCTTGCTATCTCTATTCATTGTCTGTTCAATCGTCTGGTCCATTGCCGTCTGACTAAAGGAGTACTGGTTTTGTTGCTGAACTACAAAATCCCCAGCAGCAAGATGCTTTGCTATTGCAGGGTGGGTATCTGGAACAGCAAGCATCTCATAGATATAAACAGGAAGATATCTAGCATAGTTCAAATGGTCATATGCAAAATACCAAGGTACCATTTCTGCTGCTGATTTAAGGTGAAGGGCCCAATCTCCTGTTCGTGTAGCATGAATAAAATTTAAAAACAAATCTGCCATATTCAAGTAACTCATCCAAAATGCAAAAGTTGGAAATTGGCTGCATCTCTTTTGAATAAATAAGGATAGTTTGCTTTCAAACTCTTTAAAATCATTTGATGTGCAGAGATCTTGGAATTGTATTTTGGGAAAAGCATAATATAAGTTTTTAGACAATGCAATAAATTTAGCTTTTTCTTCTTCACTTTGTGTTTCAATAAAAGTAGATAGGAGTTTCCTCCTTAAGGCTTCAGACATAATTTTTATGACTCTGACACTTCGATTATAGTGCCTACCTTTCATGACTCCAGGTAGTGATCCTTGTGCCACTGTTCCAGCTTCAAGTAGGACATCAGCTAGCTCTGAATCTTCAAAGCGCTTTCCAATGACACTGAGAAACGACATGCAGGTGTGGAACTCACCAAGTCTGACAACTGTTTTTTGCATATACATGGCATCATTCCAACGTACTTGCTGTGCTTTAGCATAAAATGCAAGATCAAATGTTAATACAATACATTCAGTTTCAAGCTCATCAGCAATAGCAAGACTTTTCAAAAATACTGCATTCACAGTACTTAGTTGAGTTGGGTTACCATTGACCACAGGCAAATATCCAATATTGCTTTTTGGTGGTATTTGGTCCTGTAATAAAAGAATATTGAAACCTGTCCAACCTGGAATTGGAGTAGTGTTTTGGTTGTCACTTTTACAGTGCATATTGATCATGGTCATAGCCAAATCAGTAATGCTTGTTTTGGTCTCACAAAATGATTTAAATAAAGCATTTTGAATGCTGTCAATTGAAACTGAAGGTAGGAAAGGGCCTACCCTTTTTGCCACATAAGAGTTATTTCAGTAAAAGAAATAATTTTTTCATTCGTATTAATTGACTCAAAATGTATTGCACAAATATTCGGGGAATTCATTTTCGCCGTATTTTAAAATTTTTGAATTTAAGGGAGATAACTACTAGCCTAAGAAACGTCATATTTACTCAATTATTACCTCCCTTACTTGATTTTTTATGCTCAGATTTACCGATAAAATATTCAATTTAAAATGCAATTTATAAAAAAAATGCGCAATTTTCACCTGGAGAACTTTTTAGATTTAGACTCTACGACATCAAGTAAAATTTTTTCATATAAATTTTATGTCCACGGAATGAAACGAAAATCGACCGTGGCCTATAGCCTATATAGTAGAAACAGCAAGTTTCGAAAATAGAGACGTAACTTAAACAAGACGACCACTGCCGAAAATTTTTAAAAAGAACAACACATTTATTTACAAGGTATAAATTCGAAAATTAAAAAACAAGGGTTGTACAAAAATTTCCTTTTTTGTGCGCCTCTTTAGGCTTGATGACACTTTCCTGAGGTAACAAAAAAAAAAAAAAAAAAAAAAAAAGAAAAAGAGATTATCCACAGAAATAAGAAAAAAAAGTGATACGATTTGTTAGATAAGAAACAGATTCACATACAAAAAAATGTCAGAAATTTTTCAAATAGCAACCACCTCTGTTCTTAACAGTTTACACAAATAAGATGTCTCAGCTTGAAGGGTGATTTGTGTTATAAAGTTCATTTCTATGTTGTTGGTGTGAAATTCTCTGGTGTAATAATTTGCCTTGTATCTGTCAAGTCAGATTTACGACCTACGGATGAACCGTCCTTTGATGTGGGTTGCTATGCTTTTTTCCGTTTTCATCAACGGCACATCCTTGATTACTGTCTGATCTTGTTTTCACAGATCTGCATCAGCCTTCTTCTCCTCAGCCTCAGTCCTCTTCTCATCTGCCTCAGCCCTTTAAATTGTTGCTAGCAGTCCTTTTTAGAGTGACCGTGATATCGGCTCCAGGCAAAATTTGACATTGGCCAGCAAACTTGTTTCTAAGTGGCCAATATATATATAAAAAGAAAACACTCTCCAAGTATTAAAAAAAAAAAAACAATCCGAAATACTTCAAACAATTCAAACAATTTTGGCGGTTCACTGCTTAAGCCTAAGAGGTCATACACAAAATTTAACATCAAAATCGTCTAACCCTTCTGAAGAATATAGTTTTTCTTCAAAAAAAAAAAAAAAAACATGTATAAAAAGTAACCGAGACGATTATACATAGATCTTTAACATTTTAACATTGTTTTACAAATAATAATAAAATAAAATCTTATATATATATCTTAAATAATTAAGGAAAAGGCAACCTTAAGGTTTCATGACTATAATTTATTTCCCCAGAAAACTGGTGTTACATTGAGCTCTCTGGATTACATCCGCTTTAGAATTATCCACACGGATTACCAAATCTTTCATTACCTTACTATATATATATATATATATATATATATATATATATATATATATATATATATATATATAGAGAGAGAGAGAGAGAGAGAGAGAGAGATAATGACGATTTTTACTAAAATCGACGGCCAACTACATTTTTTATACTTTGTGCAGAAAATGTCGTGCATTGTAATAAAATTTATCTAAAAACTGTCGAAAGTGTATAACGTTTCTGCTCAAATGCTTTCGATCATCCTCGTCATTATCAAGAACGTTGATATTATCAGTTATTAAACAATTTTCTATTATAACTTATAATAGAAAATAGTTTAATCTTGGTAATTTTCAAAAATTTAATTTAAATGTATATCTATCGAATACAAGTAACGCCATATGTGGAATGCTTTTTAATTGAATGTAAGGGGGGTATGCATTTTTTTAACATTCATTTTAAGTTTGTCCGTTAGCAGGTTATAATAATAAAATAAAATCTTATATATATATCTTAAATATCTGGCCAGCGCTTCAGGTTGAAAAAAATTTTTTTGTGTTTATTTTTTTTATAATTTTTTTTATCTATGGTGGGAGACGTTGTGTTTAATATGGTTTGTCTCGTTTGAATAAATTCCATTTGTATATGCGGCTGTTGTGACAGCTTAAATGGAATAATAAAATGTTAAAATCAAAAACAAATTTCCTTTTAAAGATCATGTAATTATTATTTTATTTTTTTTGTGCTAGTTTTATTAAAATTCGTTGAGACAAAGACGTATGGCGTTAAGTAAGTTATTAGTATATTATGGGAAATAAAAATTATGTTCGACGAGAATTAGGGAACGCGGTTTCAAATCTCGTCAAAATGTATTCTTTATTTCCCGGCCGTAGATTATAAAAAAATAATAAAACGATCTGAATATTACGATAGAAAGATGAAATACAAAGAAAAGAAGATTCCATTAAATTTGAACTAAGTTATATAACTAAGAGTAAATGTTGAGGAATTGTCTCCCTTAGACAATAAATATTTCTGTATTTTGAATACACTATAAATGTATAAAGTATATTATTTATCCACTGTGACATGTGTCCTTGAGGTGTTAGTTAGGTGTAATTGACAGGACCCAAAGAGTATGAGTTCAATATCTGGTTAAGGCGGTGGAGAACTTTGAGAGAGGAATTAACAGGAGATAACTGAAATCTTACATCCATTAGACATGGCACGTGGAACTAGAACAGTCTACCCCAGTGAGCGAAATAAAGGGTTCAGTTCGACATTCCAACCACCTGAAGAAGGCCGGAGCGTACAACGAGCAAAACGTTGTAATAAATATGGCGACAAAGATGAGGACAATAGTAATGTAAGTAGTGTACATAATACCTCATCTCAGAAATATAGACAGATATAAAGTATATATAGACAATTCGGAAAGCTTCTTTTCTTAATTGTTTTGTCGATAAATTGACGTCATCAGAAAATAGAATATTTTACAGCGGTCTCTCTGTTTTATGGGTTGGACGGTCCCTACTAACATCAATTATGTTTAGTTTGTATTTGTGTTTATTTTAAGTTTATTATTGGGTTCATTTCCCTCCCTTCTCATTTTATCATTATTAGAATTGTATATATATATCATCATTAAATTTTTTTTATGGCATGGGGCGCGATTTTGGTAGGTCTCCCTTGAGATCACGTGGTATTATGGTGGTTGAAGGATTGTTTAGTGATGGACGAGTTCTTTTTGGTGAATGAGTAAAATGTAATGTACGAATGGGTCGCGAATCTGATTGAGCTAGGTATAAGATAGTTAATGTTGACCAGCCTCTACCCTCCCCTTTATTGGCCTCGTGCCACAATTTGTACTTTTTTGTACGAATAAATATCAGTCTACATGAGCGAGACAAACATGATTATGAACGCTTGATTTCTACTTAAACTGAATCGTTTTAGTTTTAGAAATGCGTTTTTTAATTAATTTCAACTCGATTTATATAGTGATTTATTTTAAGGTTTTCGTAAGCACATTTACTTGTATGTGGGACCTACATAGAATTATCTTCAGGTTAGCTAATCCAGTCAGCTTAAACGGTCTCCGATTTAGGCTGTTGACAACTATTTTGACGTGTCTCCCAAGTCGCCTTGACTGCCTCATCTTTCAAACTTAAAACATCAACCCTCTCGACACCTGGCCATGATGCTTGTGCCCTTTGTCTATTTTTATTTATCGTTAACCCTTTTACGTTTTTCTCTTCGTTTGTCTTGAATTCCTTCCAATTGTCATCTGTTTTTTTGTCATCGCTTCTTCATTCTTTCTTTTTTTCATTGTCTTAATATATTCATAACTAAATTATTCAATCGTATAATCTCTTTTTTTATCATTCAGTCTTCGTTTATTCATTTTTTATTCATTTATTCAGTCAGTCAGTCTTCCTCCTCTAATTAATTATTTTTTTCTTTCTTTATCTCCTTTTGCCTCCAATTGATTTTCTTTAATTTTATTCATTTCTCCTTTTTCGTCTTGATTCTTTCCCCTTCTCCCCGAATTGATTTTACCTTTTCTGCTTTATTTTCCTCCTCCATTTTTAAATTTTTTTATTCATCATCTTCAGCTTTAGCATTTCTTTTTTTTTTTCTTTATTTTCTTTTTTATACTCTCCTGTTTTCTACATTTTCGCTTTTCCTTCTTAAAATTTCCCCATTCTTCCATCAATTGATTTTTTCTTTATTTCTTCCCCTTTTTCATTTCTTCTCTGTTTTCCCTTCGTTCTTTTCCCTGTTTTCCTTTTGGGCAAATAATTTCTATATTTTGTCCTTCATTTTCTTTTTCTTTATCTTTTTTTTTTTTCCTTTTGCTTTTGTTTATTCTTTTTTCGTTATTTTTTTCTTTTCTTTTTTATCTGCTTCCAATGGATTTCCCATTTATTTCTTCCTCAACTATTTCTTCTTCTTTCTTTTTTTTTTTTTACTTTTTCGAGTTGATTTACCTTTTTTTTCTGTTACTTCTTCCTCATCAGAATCATCATGATCATTTTCTTTATTTCTGTTTCGTCATCATCATCATTTTTCTTTCTTTTCTTTCAATTAATTTTCTATTTGATTATTCTTCTTAACCGAGATCTTTTGTTTTATTATTTTTATTTATTTTTCTTTCTTTTTTTTTCTTTCTTCTTTCTTTTCTTTCTTTTCTTTCTTTCATTCATTCATTCATTCATTCATCTTATTCACTCATTCTTCCCATATTACTTTTCAATATCGCTCTCTCATCCGGGCCTTTTGTTCCTTCATTGTTCCTTTTCTTAATATTTTCTTTCTGTTTTGAGACCATCTATTTCCCAGAATTTTCTTTCTTCTTTCATTATAATCTTTTTTTTGCTTTTCGTTCTCCTTCCCTGAGGCACGCTACTCTACTTAACTATATGCCTTTCATGGTCAATATTCTCTGTCTTCAGACCTGACTTGTGGATGGATTTTATCGTTCATTTCTAATTTGCAATCTTTGATATCCTATTTTATTGTTTGCCATTTTGTCTCCCTATTGCTATGGGGCTTGGGACATTTGACTTAATAATTCCTCCATTAGTATAGGTAGTTATAGCAACTTTAATTTAGCGGATCTAATATTGAGACACAGGAAGGATCTTCATCAAATAGCATTGTACCTCCAGTCATCGCCTCCAATGGAATTACGTTTCCCACACACAATATATATATATATATATTTATATATATGTTTATGTGTGTGGGGGGTGAAATTTTTTTAAATATATAGATTTTAGTGGATGCCACGTTTGTGTAGACATCCCGAGTTTATTGTTTGGTTGTTTTGATTTCTTTTTACATTCTAAGTTACAACTAATTTTGCTGTACATTCAATAATCTTAATCAAGAAAATGTGTCTGCTGCTGATTCGGGACCCGTTCCTCTTTTGGGGGAAACCATCGCAGGTTGAACCCTGTCGGAAGGGATATTTTCTTCATTAAGATTTTCGAAAGTACAAATGAAAAATCAACTGTCAACAAAAAAAAAAAGAAAAAAGGGGCGTTTTTCAAACTCTTGAAAATGTCCATAACTTATTATGGACTTTTGATCCGGGCAATATTTCTACGATTTAATAAGTTCTAAAAAACATACCATTAAAACACGCGCGTGTGCTACACACACCACGCATATATTATATATATATATATATATATATATATATATATATATATATACACACAAACACAAGCGTGCGATTGATAAATTGTTGTCTAAATTACAAAATAAAAATAGCACTGTCATCTCATTTAACAGATACATTTACCAAAATTACACAGAAATATCTAAAATAGTAAAGAGAAAATTTATTCAAAAAAATCGCCATTGGTTTTAACCTCGCTTTGAGACGACTTCGGAATCTCTTGCAACTCTTCCGTACGGTTTTTGTTTGCTGTGAATGCTGCCTTCAGTTCATCTTTTTTTTAAAAGGAGTTTTGTTGGTCTGTCACTCAACTGCGCCCCAATAATAATCAAGTGGGGAGGTGGGAGTTTTACTAGATGTAAAGGCTGATGGTTGCAGAAATTGTCTGACACCCCTGATCGTTTTTCCTGCTTGTGGTGTGTTTCAGAGTCCGTTGCCAAACATGATTCTTCCAGCTGCCACCTTTACCCCGGGGGGAAAAATTAATGAGGGGGGGTGGAATGCTTTCCTTTAATCACCCAAACCCCTTCAATCACCATTGACTCACCCAACACTTTCCGAATCCTTTGCTTTGGGATTCAGATTGATATCAAACACACTGATATGATCGTTTTGGGGCTTCCGGGGAATAATCCTTTTAAAGTTTGGGGAGGAATCGTCATGTTTTTTTTTCCCTACAGAGGGGGTCCAACTGAACCTACTGTAATAGCAATTGCCCAAATCAAAATAAAAAAGCCCATGCATTAATTTTTAAATATAAAAAATGCAAATTTCTCCAAATATATATATATATATATATAATGAAGGAAACAAAGGTCTAAGTTCAAAATCTTCTCCAAAATCTTGGGAAATATTTTATGGTTCCCCTTCCCCATGTAACCTATGCCGAACTTGGTGCGTTGATGACAAAAACAATGGAGTAGATACACCACATTATGAATGTTTTTAAAACAAATTTATAAACATTGTCCTTTCCCTTGGGGAGGTGATTTTTTGAAAATTTAAATGGGGATAAAATTGAGGCCCCAGACAAAACAAACCTAATTTTCATTGCGATTGACGAGGGTAAAGTAAAGGTAGTTTTCCGAAACAAATTAGCTTCTTGATCAACAGTTTTTTTTTTTCATAAATTAAACTTTTTAAGTCCACTAATTGTTATAACTTTTTCAGTACTGATCGGTTTTCCTTCCAATGTTTTTTTTTTTAGTATCGAAAACTAACAATTTCATTATACTTTTTTCTTTTAATGACATGTACACTAGTTTTAGTTGTGGGGTTTTTAAAAAGTCTCCTTCCTTGTGATTTTCTAGCGCCAGTTTAAAAAGTGTAAAAAAATTATTTCTTTCAGATTGACAGGATTCATTCACAAGTTTTTTTCAAGAATGTAGAAATTTTAACCCGTTGATTGATTTGTCTTGGGCAACTTTTTGTAAGTTTTTAAAGCCAGAATTTATTTTGATTATAAGAATTTTTGAAGTTTTAAAAAAATTTACTGATAGAATGATACTAATAACCCTAGCTTTAAGGTAGGGATTTACTTTTCCCAAGGGGGTAAGGAATTTAAAAATTAACAGAAATGTAACTTTTTTTATTTTCAGCACCTGCAATCAATTTCAGGACCCGTTATTCTAAACATTTTCCCCGGGTACGATCAGGCCCAAATTAACATTGGTGATTGAGAGAATGATGTTTCAATGTGACAAAAAGTAGTAAAAACTTTTGGGGAGTCTGTTTTTTAAAGCGTTTTTTCCCCTGACAATGTTTCTTAAAATTTTCCTGATCTTATTTTAATATTTTTATGATTTATATGGGCCCCAAACAATTTATAAAAATAATCGACTAATACATTTAAATTGGTTGAACAGGTTAATATATAATACAAAATTCTTAGAAAGAAAAGAATTTTGAATTATATCATTTTTCTAAGAATTTAGAATTACTGTTTTTATAAGTCTATATTGTACTGTAGTATTTAATTAATATATAACTAGCAGTACCTGTGAAATTCCATGGTTTTCTATTTGTATTTTCTGATACTCCTTGCAATTCCACAACTATAAAATGCACATGAAATTTCACCTATTGCATTATTAAATATTTGAGCAACAACTTAATAGTAAATTCAAATAAGAATCATAAATTTGAATGAGCATATTTCAAGGTAATTTCATGGCAATTGTTCCTGAGAAGTTGCATTCGTTGGTTCCTAGACTTCATGAGTTCAAGCACCCTACGAGGCTGGCATCCTGCTCTCACCCTTTCACTTCTACTCCAATAGCTTCATGTCTCACTCGCTTTCTGTGGAACTCCTTCCCATTACAGTTTCCTCTGAGCTATAATTCCAGCTATTCAAGTGTAATGTCAATCGACATTCCAGTTGCCTTGATCTATCCACCACACCCTTCTCCTCATCCTTTCTTCTATCACCCCATCTGAACTTGCTCAAATCCTCTGTAAACCCCTTTTTGCGTCCTAGTGGCTTCTCCCTGCTTGTTTGGGTGAAACGCTTTAAAAAAAAAAAAGAGATGTTTGAACATTTACCGAAGATAAAACTTCGACGACGAAAGAGGAAATCTGTAATACACAAAAATATGGAAGGACCAGAAATAAAAAATAGACGATGTTTTTCAACAACTTTTCGATAACCAAATGTTATAATTTGAATGAATTTGGACCAGATGCATTGTAATAAATATACTAGCAATCTTTCTGAATTTCAAACATTTAGAAACCGAATACCGGTTTAGGGATGCCAGGAAAAATATGCAAAAAATGAAGATAAAGTAAAAAATATATAGAAAAATTAAATAAATGTTTAAAATGACACTACAAATGAATCACCTATTTCTTGCTTTAATTTACTGATATGATCCACATATCAGAACTATAACAATCAAAGATTACTACAAAGTTATAGGAGGCTATTGATAGGCAACCGCTGCAGAATATAAGGTGCCGTAGGTTTTGTTGTCCGTGTTGTAATAGTTAATACCACGGAATTTTTAATCTAAGAGCCGACTTGTAATCCCAGATGTGTTAGGTATATTCAATTTCGTGGAAATAACCTTGTCAAAAGTATGAATACATATCCCCCAGCTATGGATTCTTTAGAAAACTAAAAATTAAACATATTATTATCCAAAGACAATACATATTTTTTTTTGAATGCCTTTTTAGGATTTAAATAACGGCTCTCCAAAACTTGATAAACCTAAAAATTCTTAAAAACCATCTAAAGTTATTTTTAGTTTTCTGTTTTGAATTCGAGTTCTTTTCTTCTATATGCCGTTTTCCGTTTGTGAATGCGACCAAATCAGACAATTTAATCCTTTTAGCTCAGGGAAATTTTGTCTTCGTGTTTCATCTTTCTTTGCTTTTTTTCATCCTTTTACTCTTTAAGTTCATTCTTCGACTGTGAAATGGCGGGAAGGAACCTGGTCGCTCTGTGGTATGAACGAGTTTCTTGATTGAACTCGTAAGTTATGTAAGATCTCAGTCAACCCCAACGAATGTTGACATAAACTCCACGTTAGATTTTTATCTGTAATTTCAGTTTCCTGATTCCTTTCTTCCTCATTACACATAGCAAAAAATCCTCATCAGTGACTTCCTGATGAGAGTTAGCGCCCATTTCCATTTCTCCAAAAAACATCATTGTTACTCACATGTTCGGTTTACGGTATTCCAATCATCCTTCTGTAGAACCACTTTCTGTTGCTTCAAGTGAATTCTTTATATTTATTATCGTTCAGAAGACCATGGATTTCCAGGAATACAGATGATATGGAAAGTAGAAAGGAATATTGTTTCTGGTAGAAATTTTCCTATTTCTTCATCTTTCCTTAGCCTTTGGGATGCTTCCTTGAGAAAATCTCAAATACAAACACTTTCAGTATCATATAACTTATATCTGTTTAAAAAAAGGAAATTTGATATTTTTTTTTCCGCATTTGTTTTGTATCTTTTGGTACTTTGGTCTCATCTAGTGTATTTTATTCGTCAGTACCTTTTCGTCTGTTCCTATATGAGCGAACTCATTTTTTAAGGCGGGGTTCAATCCTTTATTCTATTTTTCACAATTTTCTGTAGTTTTTAACTTTTGATTTAGTGTCAACACTATGTCATCTGAATATGATATGATGTTGTGAATTTGGCCTTATATTGTGAAAAATAACGAGGCTTTCCTATCACATCTAAATGTGACTTCTGAAATTGAAATATAAACTCGATAAATGAACTTAAATTTGTATCGTGTTAAATAATTTGTAGTGTCTATTCATTACCAATCTGATTTATATCTGAACTGGTATCAAATAGTAGGACAAATACAAAATTTATCTGATACAGACTAGTGGAAAGAAATACTGTATCAATATTATGATATTATATATATATATATATAGAGTTGTCGAAATTAAACATTTGTTTCATTTTCTAGATTAAATAAAAGTTTGAATTATTTAAACCACACTGAAGGGTTTTTATTAGATGTGGTAATCAACGGTTTCATGAACTGGCGGGTAATATCGATCAAATTATATATATTTATTCCCCAAAAAAACAAATTTTTTAAAACACCAAAATGACACATTTTTCTTTTTGAAAATCAATGTAGGACGTTTATGAAATTTTATACCAAACAGGAAAGATCATATAAAAAAAAAAAAAGTTATTCAGTTAAAATAAACATGTTAGATTCCAAATGCATTTAGACGGGATCTTCCCAAATGAGCAATATTCAGAGGAAAAAAATTTTCAGGCCTTCAAAACATACCAAAATCCTGACTTTTCCTCTTTAAAAAATAAAAAAAAAAACCCCTAACATTAAATTTCCGCATTTGTTTGATTTTTGGTATCTCCATTTAATTCCACGTTCACAGGAAGGAACCATGTTTGTTCTTTTTCTAACCCATGAACATTAAAGGTTTGTTTGCTCGGGAAATTTCCTCTCAAAAACTGATGTTTTGGGAATAGAAGTGATTGCTTCCTGGTCAATACACACCTAATAGCTAGACACAAACGATTTTATTACCCATATCCTAAGGTACAACACTTATATTAAAGGAAAATTGTAGAATATATAAAAATATATAAATATATATAAAAAAATATATATATATATTATAAAAGTTTGTAAGAACTGAAATTTTAGAATTCTCAAACCGTTATCTTTTTGAGCCTCTTATATGACGATCCTCTTAGGTGAAAACATAACAATTTTATCTATAATTTCTAGGTTCTCCAACTCTGCTCTACTTAACTCTCTGAGCACTATTTAGCAATTAGTCTAACAAGATCAACTTTGAACTCAAAACCGTTACATGCAAGACAACAGGAAGCCATTCTACTCTTGGTTTTTCTTTTTTTATACCTTGACAATTCAAGGATATTGGTTTTATTATGTGCAAATCAAGTGTTCGAAGGTTTTTGACGAGTATAATGGCACTTTACTTAAAAGATTATATATTTTTTAATATATAACTATATGGTGAAAATTTTGAAAAAAACAAACAAAAAAATGCAGATTTTCTGCGCAGATCGACAATTCTCAATCGGAAGATTGGCGTAAGACAATCTTCCTCTGCACATTTTTGTTCTCTTTCGTTCTTCAAAAACAAACTGTTGAATAGGAAGACGTCTGAGGTTTCTTAATTAATTGTTGAACATGGACTCGTCCATCATTTTAATTAGAACGTCTGATTTTGGAAAGGTTTTTTCAAATTTCTTTGCAAGGATTTATATCCATTTACGCATTGCCTTATATAAATACGGTATATATATATATATATATATTATATAATCCATGTCTCTCATTTCATTAAACCTGTTCTTCCTCTATTTCTTTTGTTAACGTTTAGTTAAGTTAAATAAAAGATGTTATACGAACAAAAACATCGTAAATATATTCGATTGTGTTTTTTTTTTGATTGGGGACTACAAAATATGGTCACATGATAAATCTTTCACGACGTCTTGACACGGTATTAAACATTTGAATGAAAAAAAACATTTTAGGCCTTTAAAACATTCATGCCTGCCTGCATACGTTTAAAAATTCGGTAAAATACTTGTAAAAAACAATTATACTTCGACAAAAAAACAATAGACAAAAAACTAAAAATCCTTGAATCATTATGAGAAAAACAGATTGGAACCCAGAACAAAACAAAAGGAATTATGAAGGCTACAAATAACGTTAAATTCAAATTTTGGAAGATCAAAGTTGATTGGTTTTTACCAACGGCTTTCCATATTTCATACAAGCTGTGGCACCCTGCATTGTTAGGATAAAACTTAGACATCTAACCATTTCAACTATAAGATGATTGGACCTTTCCTTAATCAATTGCACAGAATTATGGGAGCCGATAGTGAAGGGATTCTCTAATGTTACCTTAAATAAGATGCCAGTATTAATGAAGCCAATAGAAAGGATCGATTGGATAATTAAAGAGATAAGTTAAGTGCGTTGGGAAACGAAGGTGTGGCCTGGGAAGACGATGAGCAGATCGCGATAAGTTGGTCAATAGTAATGGGTACATTCTTAGTTATAACCATCGGGGTGTAATAATATGGAAGGTTAAGAATAAGAGGAGATTAGCGAACGACAGTCTAGTGAGCATGCAACAACTCGAGAGGGAGATGCCGAGCGGTGTTTCTTACTCAGACAGAACTGGTGAAGAAATTGCTGAAAGACCAATGGAGGAGGCTGGCGTGAGACCACCACGTGGGGCGGAAAAACCTCCTACAGCAGAGAGGAAAACATTGACCAAGAAGAACAAATATAAAGTAAACACATCTGCACCCACAGACACACGTTATATTTTTTTCATTAGCAAAAAAAAGATGCCTCTCATTACAGAAAAAGAAATGAAAAGAACATGAGCTCTTTGCATGAAGAAAAAAAAATAAAAAGAACATTAATAGAACAAAAGAAGATGAAAGGAACATTAGCTGGCTTGCATGTAGAACAAAAGAAAATGAAAAGAACATTTCATTGCATGTAGAACAAAAGAAAATGAAAAAAAAAGAAAATGCAAAAAGAACATTACATTGCATGTTAGAACAAAAGAAGATGAAAAGAACATTAACTTTGCATGAAACAAAAAAAAAAATGAAAAGAACATTCCCTTCATGTAAAAAAGTAGAATAAATGATGAGACAAATTGTCATGTTAAATTTAATGTTTTGTCATTTACGGGTAAATGACAAAAAAAAGGGAGGATTATGGCACCTTGCATTTATAAAAGAAATATTCATAGAAATATGAGTTAATTTTTTCTTATTCAGTTTATTAAACAGGTTGTAATTTTTTTTTCTTTAAAACGGAAAATAACTGGGTTGAAAATAATTCACTAAGAATGTACTAAACGATCCTAAAAGCAAGGAAAAAAAAAAAGGAAAAAAAGGAAAAAAAGAAAGAGAAAGATAATAACAAAAGGGGAAAAGAAAAGACATGATATCAAAACAGGCCGCTGGGTGTGGACCAGATGTCGGTCAGAGCCTCTGACTGACCTTAATTTTTGTTGAAAGAATTTGGAGATATCGGTAAAACGAGCGCTGACCGACATTTTCGTAGAAGAATTCTTATCAAAATAACGAAAGGTAACTTTTAAATTAGAATAATAGAAATGAATTTTACTTTAGTCAGAGAAAGTGTCTTTGGGTTGGGAAGCAACTGGTGAAAACGATATACGGAATTGACCTGTTAAGAATTGGACACCCACGTTAAGAAAGTAGAGATATTTCGACCTAGATAATTAAGATTTTCGACTATCAGGTAAAACAAATGGTAAAAAAAAGAGCAATTGTTTTTGGACCACGGAGGGCAAAAAAGGAAGGCGGAAAAGATTTTTTTTCAAAAGTCAAGACTAATTAGCAACAGGCTGTTTGACAAAGTCCAGGTGAAAGAAGGGCAAAGATTGTCATTTTGCGTACGTGCAAAAAGGTGAAAAATCGGATTTTGTTTTTTTTAAAACCAGCACGAGGTAACCACACCCGCCAACAAAAGGGAGGGGTGTTAAATTTAACAATTGGTCGAATACAATCACGTGACCGCGGAAGAAGAAGGAAAGAAAACCTCGATCAATAACTGTTGGACGAGGCGGTCACGTGGGCTGCGAAAGAAAGGAAAAGAAAAGGTTCGATCAGGGAACGATTGGTTGAAAGCGATCACCTGACATACGAGAGACTAAGGGAAATAGATATGCGCCGCCCCCAAGAGCACTGTGAGAAAGTAGGGGTGAAAACAATAACGATAATGGAAAATCAAAATTAATACGACTTTTGAAA
>CAHIKZ030000490.1:480000-500000 GCA_903632075.3 Acanthosepion pharaonis
TCGCATTTCTTGTGATGTTTTATCACGCATGCGCACGTCGCTTTTCTTTCTCCTCCGACATTTTCAGTAAACGACCACTTTCTTTTCCTCAATCCTCTGAATAGCGGAAAAGAAGATTAGACCAATTAGGCACGGAACTAAGGACGATTCCAAGGGCATTAAAGAAAACATCGCACTATCTTCGATCAGATTCTTCAAATGATTGGACGGGATATGGTCTGGTAACAGAATGGTTGGTGGTTGTGTAGAAGGTTGGTCGATATTAAACTGTCTTACACGTCTGTCCAGTTGTGTCACAGTCTCATTCTGTTACACTCAGTTCTCTTTTAATATTCGTTAATCCTTATACGTTTTTCTCTTCGTTTGTCTTGGAATTCCTTCCAATTGTCATCTGTTTTTGTGTCATCGCTTCTTCATTCTTTCTTTATTTCATTGTCTTAATATATTCATAACTAACATTATTCAATCGTATAATCTCTTCTTTTTATCATTCAGTCTTTCGTTTATTCATTTTTTATTCATTTATTCAGTCAGTCAGTCTTCCCTCCTCTAATTAATTATTTTTTTTTCTTTCTTTATCTCCTTTTGCCTCCAATTGATTTTCTTTACCTTATTCATTTCTCCTTTTTCGTCTTGCATTCTTCCTCTTCTTCCTCGAATTGATTTTACCTTTTCTGCTTTATTTTTCCTCCTCCATTTTTTAAATTTTTTTTTTTATTCATCATCTTCAGCTTTAGCATTTCCTCTTTTATTTTTCTTTTATTTTCTTTTTTATACTCTCCTCTGTTTTCTACATTTTCTTTCGCTTTTCCTTCTTAAATTCCACATTCTTCCATCAATTGATTTTTTTCTTTATTTCTTCCCCTTTTTCATTTCTTCTCTGTTTTCCATTCGTTCTTTTCCCTGTTTTCCTTTTTGCGACAAATAATTTCCTTATATTTTGTCCTCTTCATTTTCTCTTTTTCTTTCTTTATCTTTTTTTTCTTTCCTTTTTGCTTTTGTTTATTCTTCTTTCGTTATTTTTTTTCTTTCTTTCTTTTATCTGCTTCCAATGGATTTCCCATTTATTTCTTCCTCAACTATTTCTTCTTCTTTCTTTCTTTTTTTTTTTACTTTTTTCGAGTTGATTTACCTTTTGTTTCTGTTACTTCTTCCTCATCAGAATCATCATGATCATTTTCTTTTATTTCTGTTTCGTCATCATCATCATTTTTCTTTCTTTCTTTCAATTAATTTTCTATTTGATTATTCTTCTTAACCGAGATCTTTTGTTTTTATTATTTTTATTTATTTTTCTTTCTTTCTTTCTTTCTTTCTTTCTTTCTTTCTTTCTTTCTTCTTTCATTCATTCATTCATTCATTCATTCATTCATTCATTCCTCCATATTACTTTTCAATATCGCTCTCTTCATCCGGGCCTTTTGTTCCTTCATTGTTCCTCTTGCTTAATATTTTCTTTCTGTTTTGAGACCATCTATTTCCCAGAATTTTCTTTCTTCTTTTCATTATAATCTTTATTTTGCTTTTCCCGTTCTCCTTCCCTGAGGCACGCTACTCTACTTAACTATATGCCTTTCATGGTCAATATTCTCTGTCTTCAGACCTGACTTGTGGATGGATTTTATCGTTCATTTCTAATTTGCAATCTTTGATATCCTTATTGTTATTGTTTGCACCATTTTGTCTCCCTATTGCTATGGGGCTTGGCACATTTGACTTCCAATAATTCCTCCATTAGTATAGGTAGTTGATAAGGCTAACCTAATTTGGCACGTGATCTAATATTGGAGGCACACAGGAAGGATCTCACTCATCAAATAGCATTGTACCTCCAGTCATCGCCTCCAATGGACACACCCGCCTACACACACACATATATATATATATATATATTTATATATATGTTTATGTGTGTGTGGGGGATGAAATTTTATTAAATATATAGATTTTAGTGGATGCACATGTTTGTGTAGACATCCCGAGTTTATATTGTTTGGTTGTTTTGATTTCTTTTTACATTCTAAGTTACAACTAATATGCTGTACATTCAATAATCTTAATCAAGAAAATGTGTCTGCTGGCATGATTCGGGACCGCGTTCCTCTTTTTGGGGGGAAACCATCGCAGGTTCGAACCCTGTCGGAAGGTATATTTTCTTCATTAAGATTTTCGAATGTACAAATGAAAGTCACACTGTCCAACAAAAAAAAAAAAAAAAAGAAAAAAAGGGGGGCGTCTCTTCAAACTCTTGAAAATGTCCATAACTTATTATGGTACTTTTTGATCCGACAATATTTCTTACGATTTAATAAGTTCTAAAAAGCATACCATTACAAACACGCGCGTGTGCGCGCACACACACACGCATATATTATATATATATATATATATATATATATATATATATATATATACACAAACACAAGCGTGCGATTGATAAATTGTTGTCTAAATTACACAAAAATGAAAATAGCACTGTCATCTCATTTTAACAGATACATTTACCAAAATTACACAGAAATATCTAAAATAGTAAAGAGTAAATTTATTCAATAAAATCGCCATTGGTTTTAACCTCGGCTTCGAGACGACTTCGGAATCTCTTGCAACTCTTCCGTACGGTTTCCTTGTTTAAGTTGCTGAATGCTTGCCTTCAGTTCATCTTTGTTTTTACAAGGAGTTTTGTTGGTCTGTCACTCAACTGCGCCCCACATATAATAATCAAGTGGGATGCAGGCTGGGGAGTTTTTTACTAGATGTAAAGGCTGATGTGGTTGCAGAAATTGTCTGACACCCCTGACTGCGTTTTCCTGCTTGTGTGGTGTGTTTCAGAGTCCAGTTGCCAAACATAGATTCTTCCAGCTGCCACTCTCTTGACCCCGTGGGGAAAATTAATGATGGGGGTGGTAATGTTGCTTTCACTAGTAATCCTCCAAACACCTTCGTAATCACCATTAGACTCATCCAACACTTTCCGAATCCTTTGCATTGGATTCAGATTGATATGCAAACACACTGATATGATCGTATTGGGGCTTCCGGAGCGAATGAATGCCGTTTCCAAATGTTTGGCGGAGTGAACTGCGTCATGTTGTTTTTTTTTCCTCACAGATGGGGTCCAACTGAACCTACTGTAATATGCAATTGACCAAATCAAAAATAAACAACGCCCATGCATTAATTTAAATATATAAAATGCGACAATTTACTCCTCGCAAGCTATATATATATATATATATATAATGAAGGAAACTGAAAAGGTCTAAGTTCAAAATCTTCTCCAAAATCTTAGGAAATGATATTTATAGGGTTCCCTTCCCATGTAACCTATCGCCGAACTTGGCTGCGTTGATGACAAAACAATGGAGGCTAGCATACACCACATTAGTGAACTGTTCTGTAAAACGAAATTTATAAACATTGTACCTTTCCCTTGGAGGAGGTGGATATTTTGATAAATTTAAATAGGATAAAAATTGAGCGTTCCCAGACAAAACATAACCGTGACATTTTCATTGCGATTGACGACGGTAATAGTAAAGGTAGGTTTTTCTTTACAGGAAACAAATTAGCCTTCATTGATCGAACAGTTTTTTTTTTTTTTTCATAGAATTAAACTTCTTAAGTCCACTAATTGTTATAACTCTTTCTAGTACTGATCGGATTTTCCTTCCAATGTTTTGTTTTTGGTAGTATCGAAAACTAACAATTTCATTATATCACTATTTTCTCTTTTAATGACATGTACTACTAGTTTTAGTTGCTGCTGTTGTTAAAAGTCTCCAAGTTCCTTGTGATTTTCTAGCGCCAGTTTATAAAGTGTGGCGAAAAATTATTTCTTTCAGATTGACAGGATTCATTCACAAGTTCTTTTACTAAGAATGTAGAAATTTTAACCGGTTGATTGATTTGTCTTTTATGGCTTAGCAACATTTTGTAAGTTATTTAAAGCCAGAATTTATTTTTAGATTATAAGAATTTTTTGAAGATAATAATAATTTACTGATACGAATGATACTAATAATCCCATAGCTGGGGTGTGGGAGAGTAGGTGGATTCATACTTTTCCCAAGGGTGTAAGTGAATTTAACGAATTCAACTAGAAATGTAACTTTATGGCTATTTACAGCACCTGCACATCCAAGGTTACAGGACCTGTTATTCTCAAACAGTTACCCTTCTGGCTACTGATCAGGCCCAACATTAACATTGGTGATTGTACGAGAATCGATGTTTCAATGTGACATAACAGTAGTAAAAGCTTTGGGTAGTCTGTTTTTAAATGCGTTTTACCCATGACAATGTTTCTTAAAATTTTCCTGATCTTATTTTAATATTTTGATGATTTATATGGTCCCTAAACAATTTATAAAAATAATCGACTAATACATTTAGAATTGGTTGAACAGGTTAATATATAATACAAAATTCTTAGAAAGAAAAGAATTTTGAATTATATCATCTTTCTAAGAATTTAGAATTACTGTTTTTTATAAGTCTATATTGTACTGTAGTATTTGAATTAATATATAACTAGCAGTACCTGTGAAAATTCCATGGTTTTGCTATTTGTATTTTCTGATACTCCTTGCGAATTCCACAACTATAAAATGCACATGAAATTTCACCTATTGCATTATTAAATATTTGAGCTTAACAACTTTAACAGTAAATTCAAATAAGAATCATAAATTTGAATGAGGGTCATTATTTAAGGAAGTAAGAGGGTACAAATAAAATATTAAAAATTGACAAGGTTTTCCATTTCACGGAAATATGTGACAAAACGGGTTGTATTGTACCTTACTATATCTACACTGGTAATAGAACTAAATGCCTGTTAGTTCATAGCACGAACGCTAGGGAATGAAAAATTATATATATATATATATATATATGGCAAAATTATATCCGAGTGTACAGCAACTGTTATTCTAAAACAATCAGCCATCTAGGTACTGAACAGGCTCAAAATTTAATGAGAACCGGTGACCTAGCTGTAGTAGAAACTTTAGTTTATCTTTAAATACACTTTACCCATGACAATGTCTCTTTTAAATTTTATTCATCTTATTTACTATATTTGATGATTTATATGAGTCATGAACAATTTATAAAAGTAAGCTACTAATACACTGGATAAAATAAAACAAGCAAATATATAATAAAAAATTCTTAAAAAGAGAAAAATTTTCAATGATTGAATTATCTCCTTTTTGAAATAAATTTGAATCACTGCCTTTTGCAATGTGTATCGTACTGTGGTATTTGAACTAATATATAAATAGCAGCACCTGAGAAAATTTCATGGTTCATTCTACTTTGGGCTTGTAAATGCTCTTTGAGAGTTCCACGATTATAAAATATCCAACTGAAATTCCCCTACTGCTTTGGTAAATATTTTCGCCTAACAGCTTTAACAATCATGAATATGAAAATTACCTTACTGTTAGTTTAATAATTAAGTTAATTATTTTAGACATATCGCTTTATCGTGATATTACTTCGTTGCCGACATTTTCTTGAATCCATTTTCTTGTATTTCTTCTCTGCTGATCGCTTCCTTTATAATGGCGTTGATGAGTAAATTCGTTGCCACGCTGCAGTTTCAGGACGAGAAGCTTCCAGTTTCACTAAAACCTGCCCACCCCCGTCATCCATTCATTCCCTGTCACCGTTTGGCGTTGCAAGTTCTGATTGGAGTTGAAAGAAAATCTGAGTAGAAAAAAGTGTCAATGGCGTGGATTTGTCTAAGGCGTAGGAAATGAGCCAAACACTTAATTTCATAGCCTTCCACTGCGACGTACAAGAAATGAGACCTGCAGAAACAAGTTTTGAAACTGCTACGGACTGACGCTAATTCTGTTTTAATTTCGAATGGCGATTTCTATAGCATTTCCGACCATGCGTCATTTGCTGGTTCAAACATTGAGTTGTTGTAAACGTCATCTGCTTGTGCCGTCGTTGGAATATTTGGTTTGGTCACGCTTAGTCTGGGTCCTCGTCTTCGACGTCGGGTGGCTTTTCCGGTAATTTAGAACTCCCCAGGGCATCGTTGTCAGAGTGATTGGTCCATACAAGTCCCTCCACCACGACAAGGAGCGACCATCAGAGGTAATATTACTTATATTTCGATGAAATGAAGTATTGCTCGATTCAATTAAAAAGGAAAATAAAATAAATTAATCAAGCAGTGACTGTCAAAATTTCACGGTTTTTCTATTTGAATTTTAGTATGACTGTTAATTCTTCAGATAATGATAGAATAAGCTCATTGCGCGCGTTAAATATTTTAAAAGGGGTGTAGAAAATTAACATCGTCGTTATGTCGTTATATTGCCATCTAGTTAGAAACTAGGCATTGTTGTTGTTTCTGTTGTTGAAATTGTTCAAGTGATGTGGTTTTTGTTATTGTTAAAACTCTTTATTCTAATTTTATAGAAGCATTCTATATCAGTAATGCTTAGCATGTAGTGACTTCGTTCCTCTTTGCGTGCTCCACACTTTCGATATTGTGCCAGACTTAGCTCATTATATTATATCTATATTTTCATCATATTACCTTTTTTTTTCTCGTATGCCTTGAGTTTCCATTTCATCCCAGCTTCTAACCGGGTTAATTTTGTGATAGCGTCGGACAATCGATATTAATTCCTTCACAACCACGAAAGCACGATGAAAACGCGACCATTGGAATGCAGCATCAAGAAAGAAAGACAAAAAAATCGAATCCAATAAAGAAAAGTGAAAGGTGCACGCTAAGAAGGAGATAACTGCTTGATTTACGCATGCGCCATATGGCCACTGTAATTCGCTTAACACATTGATTATTAAACAAACAACAGTGGTTTGAGATCACGTACTGGGATGGAAAACTGCGTTGTTTTTGTTTTTTTTTTTGTTTTTTTTGTTTTTTTTTATGTAACCCCACAAGCGATTCTTATTAAATTTTAAACTACCCTAAGCTACGCCAGTTGATATTAATTCAACATTTTAAGAAAATAAAGGCAAGGATGTCAACTCAAAAACGTGTATCCGCTAAAATAACGTTTATAGTAATAAAGAAAAATTATATAGATGAAGCGATTTTATTATACCGTCATTATATACACAGTTTTTTTTTTTTTTAATTATTTTGTGTCCTTTCAGAACGTTGGCGATCATGGTAGTTCACAATTTCGTGTCATTTGTTGCCCTTAATAAATGTTGTCCTTTTGTTATCTCTCCTAATCCCTGTTCTACAACCCATTTACTCAAGTTGGCTAGATAAATTATGTGTTGTTTTCACCTGTCGCTTGTGCCTTTAATGTTGTTTCTTTAGTTTGTGTGCTATCATGGCTCTCGAAAAGTACCTCTCCATTGAAAATCTTAGCAATGTCTTTCTACTACCCACCTGCACAAGATCCTTAATGAGGTTCTTTCGCTTTCCCTTTGTTTCTTTTTGACCTTTTAACCCTCAATATATGCTATGGAGTCAAATTTCCTAAGACTTTCTTCCTCATTGTGTGTCGTGAAATTTCAACTTTTCCTTTTTGTTTCAATTTTACTCAGAATTTCTTCATGGCTCACATGTTCTTAATATCCTTCTGTAGAACCATATTTATTCCATTTAGATAGAGATCCTAAAAGTTCGTAATTTCGTCATTATTTTTTTCTTTAAACATTTTAAAATCATTTTTTTTTTCTGTTAATACCGATCTTGACTATAATAACGTTTCTTCCCTGTCGATCAAAACAAGGAAAAGAAAATTTTAAAAGATTAAAATTGTTCGATTGTGTAAGTTCTTAAGGAAACCATTTGCCTCTTATCTGAAATTTAAGCACGTCACTCAATTGATTCATCAAGCAGTAAAGAGCTGAGCGACAATTTTAAGACTTCTATAACACTATACCGGTCCATCTATATGGCAGTAGATGTTGGACAATCTCCTTAAATGAAAACGAGGCAACAGAAAAGAAGGATGTCCTAGAATATCATGGACCGAACATGTGAGCAATGTGTAAGTTTTAGAGAAAATGAAAACAAAAAAGACACTTATACTTTACATTAGAAAGAGATAGGTGAAATTTCTAAGGCAAAAAATGAGGAAAGATGACTTAGAAAATTCGACACTCACAGGACATAATGAAGGCAAGAAGGACAAAGGAAAGCAGCACATAATGAGCTTGTGTGGATGGTTGGCAGAATAGAGATTAAGAAAGTGTACGAAAATATAAATTTTACTAAGAGCTACAAAGAACAGGAAATTGTGTAGAGCTAGGATCGCCTACGCCCGGAAGGGACTCGGTAGAAGAAGTAGAAGAGCATGTAACGCCTGAGAAGAAACATTAAGAAGAAGATGTAACGCCTGAGAAGAAACATTAAGAAGAAGAAGATGTAACGCCTGAGAAGAAACATGAAGAAGAAGAAAAACTGCCACGAAAATATTTATAGAAAAAAAAACCAGATGGAAGTCACGACAGACCAGTGGGAAATTGACTGAAGTCGAGATGCCAGTTCAGGACCAATAATATTACAGATTCTTCTTTGAATTTTGTCAAGAATCCTGATGCATAAAGGAGGTGCACCAAACAAGGTATGGCAGCGATATTCAAATCACGGATGAATGGTACAATTATAAATGTGTAATATTAATTCTGGCGATAAAAAAAACTGTCCGGCACGGTACATTGAACCAACTTTCCTAGCAGCAGACCCAGCAATTACTTCAATATAGATCGGTGGGAAATGATTAAAAAAAATCGGTGAACTGAAATGGAGCATTGCTGTAGTGTATATTTATGATTGTTTGCACACGAATATGTATAGGAAAACGACAGCATTGTTTTTTCTGTACATATGTGTACAGATAAATCTTAATATCTAGGAGGTATAAAAACATCCTGTGATATCTCTCAGTAGACGATTGATTAGAGTAAAGTTCAATAAAGCTTTGGTATAAGTTTCACTGGTTCTGTTTCTAATACATGATGAGGATTCGTTGACACCCCAAAACATCCTGAAACTGTTCCTTTTAAAAGATGCTTCTTTTAAATGCACAGATATATGGTTTGGTCATTTCTTTTAAATTCGATAATAAACTAGCGATATTTAGGTACGATAAAGAAGTAAAAAATACTTCGTTTTTTTTTTTTATTAATTGCGATGAGCCAAAACAAAAAGATTAAGTAAAAAATGATACAAGAAAAATGCGTATCTATTTGACCAAATCACTATCTCTCTTTTCAAACACGCTCGATTTCTAAGAAAGTAGATAAAAACAATTTCTCTAAAGAATTACGACAGGGATAACAATTTTTTTTATTATTATTTCTTTACGGCCGCTAAAGAAAAAATATCGAGAAAGAAAAACAAAACATGGCGAACGTTTATACTGAAAGCAGACGATAAAATTTGTCAAACAGGCGATGAAAAAATTGTGCCAAGAGATACGCCGAAGAGCATGCAACGCCTGAGAAGAAAAGTTAATCGTTTTAGAAATAGATGAAAAAATATTGATAACTAATTGAATTGAAATACTGTTTGAATTATGTAAATAGACTTCTGGCAGGAATCGGTACTTTTCGTAATTAAATTAAAATCGAATTGACGGACAATAAATGTTTATTTTTGTTCTCGCATATAAGGTAGGCTAAAACGAATTTCAAGAAGCGATTTTAGCAGGAATTTTTTTTCTTTTGCATTTTAAATTGAATTATAGTGATATTATAAAAAATGCATCAAATGTTTATCAGGCATTTTATCATGAACTGTATCGTTCGATGTCACATTTTTGGAGATGAAATAAAACCCCGTACAAATGAAATTTAAAACCGACTATAAAAATGGTGCTATTGTCCAGAAAAAAAATTGGAGGATGTAAAATAGAACTGCAATGGTAAGTACAGCTGCTTCTAGGGGTAGTTCCTACTCGTTCTACTGGTCATACGTACAGGTATCGTTCTTACTAAATAATGCCAAGTGAGGGCGCCCATTTCTACGACTCTGCCCGTTCAAACACTGAACTCACAATTATTATGTAACCACTTTCGCAAACCAACGGTGTAATAAATTAGGTTGTTTCTAACTTTCATTTTAAAACCTAAACTGCTTGAATATGTGTCCTCCATATATATATATATATATATATATATATAGTTAGTTAGTTTATGAAAAACTAGGTAATCCGTATGGGTAAACCTAAGGAGGATAAAATCCAGAGAGCTCAATGTAAATCCAAAGCAAATAATTTAAATAAAAACAGACAACTTTAAGGTTCCATGTAATAAATTATTTCACCACAGCCCTTTTAAAGGACTGCGGATGATCAGACTTTACTTCCAAACTGGAAGGTTTAGAAGTAAGTCTGATTTAAAGATAAATAAAATATATAATATATATATATATATATATATATATATATATATATATATATATATCTCCTTACTCTGTCCTAGACATTGAGTTCTACCTGGATTCTTCCTCTTTTTTTCTGAAAATATACATGTATGGGTATTTATATATTTTGCATATGTATGTATATTTTCCACTAATATTATATATATATATATATATATATATATATATATATATATATATATTCAGTTGTATGGATATTAGTTTGTGACCCAGCGTTTAATGCTTTTGCGATCATCAGACAAACTTATATCCATACAACTGAATATGTTATCTCTATCACTGATATTGAGCACTTTCCCCGAAGTATTGTGCATATATATATATATCGTGTGTAACTGCAAAATTGTCCAATTGTTAAATTAAGCTTTGAACTTTTGTATCTTATAAATGATTAAAGATATCTAACTGGAATTCTTCGGGGTTTTATATAACTGTTGAACACTACTTTGAACAATAAGAAAGTTAAGCTAAAATGATGATTCCTCTTGCTGTTGTAACCTCCTGATCCAGTTTTCCTTTCTACTCTTCCATTCTTATTAAACTTATTCACCGTTGTCTTGATGGTTCTTGAATGGACTTCGAAGATTGAAGCGAGAGTATGAATGTTGGTACCATTACTGAAGGCCTGAATGATATTTTCCTTCTCACCATTGTTCAGTTGGAAAGACATAGATAGGTTGACACAAAACGATTTTTACCTTTTCTCTTTCTTGCTGAATAACTTAAAGGGCTTTTCAGTGATTCTTGCGTCAAATGGTGTCAACATGGCTAAACGTCTTATATGAAAACCTGTAAAAAAAGAAACTCAATTAGTTCAGTGATTTTTAGACATTACACATTTTGTGTGATGGACAATTATCCCATGCAGTTACACGATTTGGAAAATTTTGCTGTTATATCCGGTCTCTCTCTCGCTCTCTCTCCCTCCCCTCTCTCTCTCTCTTTGAAAGAGAGAGGACGCTGGAATTTTAAATTATTTTCTTTTAATTTCCAAAAATTTCGTTAAATAATATTGCCAAATTTATTTAGTTATTTTTTGTTAAATTTTTTGTTTATAGATTTTTCTTAAATTTTTCTGATATATATTTAATATATATATATATATATATATATATATATATATATATATATATATATATATAACATTTTCCTATATGTATATAGTTGTTATGAGTAATGAAGAGCGGTCTCTCCTTGATTTGTTACTCTCCTCTTTGAGAGAGGGTGAGAGAGAGAGCTATTTCTGTTTACTGGGACTATAAAAGGACACTATACGTGAACCTTGTATTCTCAGTTGAATAAAGCTTTCTTAAAGCCTACACCTGAGTACTTTTGTCAGTACAATAATGTCAACAAGGTGATGCTTTCAAATTCCCACGGTTTGCTCTAGGGTATTGTTTAAATCCATAAACCCGACTCCTCTCTCTATACCTAATAATATTAGTTGCCCGTCACTCTCGCGTATCGACTTGTAAAATCATTAATATCTCCATATTTGTCATATAAACTCAGTATAAATTCCACAAAATAATTCCTATATGGTACACTTTAATAAACAAATAAAATTTTAGGCTCACGAGATAGGACAGAATTATTCAAAAATGACATTAATGTGCACTGTCTTTTCACTACCTTGCCGATCGTGGCTCTCCACAATTTCTTGTCCCTTGTAGCTCTTAGCAACATTTATCTTGCTCACTATTCATCTCAGTCAATCTATTTACATCAAGCGTTAGGGGGATATTCCTTGTTTCCCTCTTCCCCACTCGCCTTCGCTATGTGTTGTGAGTGTCAATTTTTCCAAGTCCTCCTTCCTTATGTATCCTAGTAATTTTAGCTGTTTTTTTTTGCCGCAAATACAAGTGTTCTTTTACAACTCTTCTATGACACACAGACTCATATGTATATATACATATATAGCCCTTAGCCAACACATAGATGAATGCGGAAAACGAAATCAGCCATTTTTAATATCTACCCATTCTACCAATGCAACAATAAAAACACCGAACAAAAGCGTATTAATAAAGAAACATTCTTATCAACATGTTCAAATCAATATTCAATTCATGGCATAAACCAGAGGCACGTCCCTCAAAATAGATTCTACGATATCTTACTTACCATAAGCGACATATAAAGTCAGATACGTTCCTTGATTTTTCATTTGTTCAAAACGCAAGCATCAACACGTGGAAATATAAACTGCTTTTTAAAAAAATTAAAAGCGAAACCGGCTAAACTAAAAAGAAGTAAATCAATATAAAGTAAAAAAATGTAAAACAATATTTTCTGAAGAACCACTTGTAACAAAGTTTTAATTTTAATATTTCTCTGTCAAAGAAACATAAATATTACATATAAATATGTCACTAGTGTCTTAATTAAGTACAAGTGAACAAGAAGATTTTGTACAACTTTCCAATCATCCAAAGACGAGGCACCAATTCACTGAATATAGGGATTTAAGTAGGAAATTAGAATGACCTGTTGAGTTTCATTTCATGCATGTCGAATATTGGGTAGGCAGCTAACCTCTGTAGATGAGGTGGGTTTCAGAACAGTATGGGCCCAATTTTAGAGAGTGCTTAGAGGACATCATGGAATCCATATAAAGAAGAATTCTAATGGGAAGAATGGATCTAACCTGAGACTAGAAAAAATATACGTAATATATTGTCCAATACACACATATATATATATATATATATATATATATATATATACACACATACAAATATATATATATATATATATATATATATAAAAAATATATATATATATATATATATATATATATAAAAACATTATGTCTGCTTATTTTTTAGCATAATCCATATTTTTAGCATTATATTTTTCTGTATATTACAATCAAATGACGCAAGAAATACACCATAACAGTGAAAACCCTTTTATATAGATTCCCAAGTTGGCATCTACGCGGATGACACTAAAATTTACTCCTGCCTCAAAAACAAATCTAGTGTCGCTGACAAAACTAACCTGGGCCGTGCGTCTCGAAAAGGACCTCCAATCGGTTGTGAACTGGGGCAGGAATTGGCTGGTCAACTCTAATGCCTCAAAAACAAAACTGCTCTCTATTAATCACCACAGTTTCCCTGAGAGCTATAATCTCCAACTATTCAAATGTAATGTCAATCGACATCTCCAGTTGCCTTGATCTATCCACTATCCTTCTCCTCATCCTTTCTTCTATCACTCCTATCTGATCTTGCTCTAAATTTTCTGTAACCCCTTGCGTCCTAGTGGCTTCCCGAATTGCTTGGGATGAAACGCTTAAAAAAAAGAAATTCCCAAGTACTTTCAATCTCTTTCTGAGATCATCATCAGGGGTGCAACTCGTAAAGCAAAAACTATGTGTAGCTAACCATTACTGAATTCGTTTCTTTTTGCGTTTAAATGTAATATATATATATATATATATATCATTCGTAGACAGTACTGTTTTGCTCTATCACATCTCCTCAGTTCGAATAGACATCAGAATACTTCAATCCCGGATCGAAACCCAACCGATCAGTAAGAGTTTCTACCACTGAGCTTCATTCAATAGAGAGAAACTAAATCTAGCGTATTGTTTTTACGAATGTAAACGCCAATCAGCCGGAATGCTCCAATTCATTTTACTGAACAGCTTTGCTTTAATGCAAATATATATGCAGTGTAACCCGGATGTAAGAGAGTTGTCGAGACCGGAGAAGAAGTCTCTTATATCCGAGTTTCTCTTATATCCGGGTTTGGTCTATTTTATATACATTAACACAGGCTCTAATTTGGGACCAGAGAAAATCTCTCTTATATCCGAGTTTTTCTTATATCCGGGTCTCCTATATCCGGGTTACACTGTATATCAGTTTCACTAAAAACTGACAAGGTAGTTCGGTTAAGCTTTTTATTTGATTTTTCTTGTGTTCGCAAAAGCGTTTTCTTTTATGGATATAAAATGTGTAAAAATTGTTCAAATGTTATGCATATCTGAGCGCTTTCGGCTATTCTCTTAGCCATTATCAAAGATGATTTTTATGTTGTTTTTTATTTATTTTTAACTGAATGTATGGATTTTGTTTGTATGTATCTATAGATATAGATATTTTTTTTCTTTCAAAACATAATAAGCACAATGTTGCCATTTTCATAGTTGATGTTATTGTGTTGGCTTTTTCGTTTTTATTATTAGTGCTTCCATTAATTTTGTCCTTTTTCTTTTACAAGTGGATGAGGCTATTATACTCGTACTTTGTACAAGTACGTTGCGCATGGTGTATGCATCTACATGTGTGTATGTGTGTGTGTGCGCACGCGAATAAAAGGATTCATAAACAAGATGATAAATACGGACATATTTCTGGAGAATGAAACGTGTGCAAAAAATAAAAGTATCTAAGAAATTCTTTTTCGAATCAAGGAGGAACATACTATGAACACTTTTTTTTTCTTGGTCTGGCGAATGCTTTGTTTTCCTTATTAAAAAATAACATTATCGAGGAGGGGGAAATCAGAAATTGTGTTAGCAGAACAAAGGTGTAAAGACTGGCTGAAAGGAAAGATATTTTACAGATTAGATCTAAAAATAAAAAAACAATTATTTATTGACTGGCACGTTTTTAATCTACCCGCACAGATATTTGCACGTACACACACACACACATATATATATATATATAGAGAGAGAGAGAGAGAGAGAAGGAAGATTTTTTATTATTTGTTAAATGGACTGAGTTATTTTTAGTGGGCACACGTATTTAAGTAGATACTTCATTTACTTTTTAAACAATATGTTTATTTTCGTCTGCCGGTCTGACTATTCGAGAAATCCTATTCGAGAAAAATACGCGCTATCCTGTTTATGTTTCTCTAATAAGATTTCTCGAATATTCAAGCCGGTAGACAAACAGAAATATACTCCTTAATAATTAAATGGAGTGTCTACTCACACATGAATATTCACTAAAAATAACTTTTAATATATATATATATATATTCACTAATATATATATGTGTGTGTGTATATATATATATATATATATATATCTTAGTGAATAATATCCTACGTCGATAGCACGACTCAGTGTTTCATGCAAACATGCAGTCTTCAGGTATTTTGAATATAGATTTAATAGGTCAGTCATATAACTTTTGAACACTGTTTATATAACACTTTGAGTAATATATATATATATATATATATATATATATATATATATATATATATATATATATATATATCGTTTCAAAATGTCAATTGTAAAAAAAAAAATATTAGTTTTGCCAACGCGTTTCGTCTTCTGACTTTATCCAGGCATGGAATGAAAGCGAAATTTTTTGTAGCAATAGTTACATCAGAATTTCAAGGAATTTTAACTATATATATATATATATATATATATATATATTGATTAAGTATAAAGTGTATACTGCTCAAAATAGTTAATAGTGAATTTCCGTGTTGCACTCATTTCTACGCATGTACCTATCTTAAATTTTCTATGTGATGACATCCAACCGTCAGGAGGCTTTTAGGTTGTAAAATTTTACTATTAAGCCCCAGAGCCTCTCATTGCTCTATCGCCATTTTCATGGAAAGTATTCGGGCGAACTGCATTCTTAAGTTACCCCAGTTCTAACCTTCGCAGCTAAAACCCACCATACACATTTTTGAGAACTACCGTCGATCCATTCCTGTTTCTACTATACATTATTACTTATTAATCTGTTCATGTCTAGGGTTTTATCTCCTCCCTGTAACCCCATAAACCGAGCCACTTACCACTTGCTTTGTAATCCCCTACCTCAAGTGGCTTTTGGGTCTTGTACAGGTTAAAAATTATTTTAGATTTCATCCAAGCAGCTTCTTCGCAAGAATATCTACTTTATGGAACTAACTCCCAAGTAGATGCTTCCCCGATCACTACAATATTAACCTGATCAGATCTAGCTTTATTTGTTATCTACCCACATATACCCATAAAATGTGCCTCTTAGTATGTAACTCTCTACCTCGAGTGGCTCTTGGGCCTTGTACAGGTTGTATACAAATGGATTTTCGTGGTAAACACTCTAATATGTCGTGTGATTTTTTCATGTGAATTTAATATGTAGTGATTTTCCAAGCGCGTGGCAAAAGGCCAAAAGTATGGGGCACCCAGTGAGGATCGAACTCACTGCTCAGTCGCAACTGATCTCGCAAGACAAGCTTTCTAACCGTTACACTGCGTCGAGGTGCCCGCGAATTTAATATGTATGGAGGTTGTGACATACGTAATGCTACAGAATTTAATTCTACGCATGCGTCGAATAATCCGAAGAGAAAAATGAATTGTAAACAGACAGACAAAGAAACGATGACAAATAGATGGAGGCACACATATCGGGGGTTCGGTAAGCTTTTATTAATTCTCCCAATGTGTCATTTAGAAAATATATCATCTCTTATCTTCAGACAAACAGAACCATAAAGAATTCACTATCTTGCATAAGGAAAGTCTTAAAAATGTCCAGTTCGTGTCAATGCCGTGCGTCTCACCGCCATTATAATAATGGAAACTTGAAGATGATTTGTCTAAGAGGACGATTGGTAATATTAACGGTTTATTTATTAAGATTACTTCAGGTTTTTAGTGTTTATTGTGTGGAAATCAAACAATACGAGATGGAAAAATCAATGTCATAAATTTTAATGGAAGTGTGCCGCTGACGAGTTAAGATATTTGGGAATAATAAGGAAAAGTTCTTTTTTTTATTGTCTAATGTTTATAAAACTTCTGATATATGGTATCTGCATTCTACTATTATCTTATTTTCAGTGTTTTATCCAATATTTAAACATATATTTCTGTGCGTGTTTATATATATATATATATATATATGTATATATGATATACATTACAGTTCAAAAGTTTGGTATTTTTTTTAAAATTGGCCCCAAAAGTAGTTGTTTTGTACTTTAAATAAGAGAACATTATCATATATCGTTCAAAAAAGGGCAAAATAATTTTTTATTAGAAATTTTATTACGACAAAAAGAAAAAAAAATACGATTACATTTTGCACTCGTCAAAATATCCTCTTTCTGTCTTGATTACTGCAGAACAAATTTTTGGAGTTCGTTGCAAAAGTTTCTCACAGTATAAGTTTGATAATTGATCCATTCTATTTTCAATGACTCTAAAAGCGCTTTTTCATTTTTTGGATGGAACACTCTTCTGTCGTGCTTATTCCATACTAATTCTGGGAGTGACTTCAAACTTTTGATATTCAGTATATATCTGGATACCGGGGTTGATGGAGCGTGAGAATCACAAAAACATGAATACAGACCGAATGATTATAAAGACGGTTTGAATAAGTGCGAAGTTATAAGGTGCTATACTTTGGCCACAGACGGCTTCATTGAAAGCAGTGGCTTGGGTTGTCTAGGGGAACGAAGATGGCTTATCAGCAGACTCTGTTATACATTTGAGGTGGTCAATACAGCAGGAGATGAGGGCATATTCATGGGGAGATTTTCATTTCTTTCTTAATGTTATTCTGATGTCTTCACAGATGTCAACACCGTTTAGTCGGTTCATTAGAATATGTTCCTACATATTTTCATAATGGTACGGTGGCATTAGCTGATGAAACGTTCGAGGACACGCAGCAAGCAGGCAGCTAGCGTTAGAAGATGAACCAACATGCAGAATCATATAGGACAACTACAGAAATAAATGGGACTTACAACATTCATCGGAAGAGTAAGTGACATTTATTTGTTCATTCCTGGTCTTGCTGAAAAAGGTCACAGACGTGTCCGAAAATTTCGACTTTAAAATCTTTAGATTTGTGCTTCAATTTAGTCAAAGCTGATATAAAATGTTTATTTGCCAACATTGTTAACATTTTCTTGGCTTTGTATTTCACAAATTGATAACCGAACTCTTAAATCTACATATTTTAAGAAGCACACGTCTTACCATCTTTCGTTTTATCTATCTATCTATCACGTTCAGTTCCCATATTTTATTCCCTTTTTAGTAAACTATATATATATATATATATATATATATAGTTAAGCCGATAAGCCAGACAAACCAACAAGGTTTCACCTAAGCAGATCGTCAGGGAACGCTGGCTTCCATGACGAAATTTTGGGTGAAACAACCAGTTAATCTGACCCCCTCAAGATTTAACTAGGTCTGCTCTACTTACTGTATTGAGCACTTTATTTAGTTATTTTGCTTACTCGTATCGGGTTTTTTTCTTTGGACTTGCATGCTAGACGATTATTTTCGGCTAACGTACTTTCTTTTTATATCATTTTGCCCCTTTGGTATTGGTTTGATTATTCGCAAATCAAGACCCCAATGTTTTCGGACAAGTATCATTTCTTATACTTATAAGATTATTATTATAATATATATATATATATATATATATATATATATATATATATATATATATATATAGGCAGCGGCATTTCTTTTAAAGATTGTGAAATATAACAGAAAAGGGAAATTTAATTAATTTTTTATGTAGATTTACCAGTGTTCTTATGTTTTTTTTTTTCGTTTCATTGATGAAAGGGAGTGCAAAAATTGTCCATATTTTCCATTGTCCCAAGCGCTTTCGGCCACTTTACCCAAGGGGGTTTGTTTTAGGTGTTGTTAATTTCTCTTCATGTTTTGAATGTTTAAGGTGTATTATTTTTTTTTATTTTGAATACTAGTAGGTGAGTTTATTTCGAGCCTTTGCGTGTTATTTCCAATGAGTGTTTTTCGCTTTTTTAAAATAAAAATTTTAAACAATCCATTCCCACTTTGAATAAGGTGAAGTTGATAGTAGAGACATATGTTTAATACACAATACCTCTCTTATAGCGAGATGTTTCCGGTAATGTAATTTATAGACAATTTTAGTGTTTTCGACCACAATTTTTCTTAAGTGATCAAGAAAATTGTAGGTAGATATATGTTTTTATAGCACTTTGATCTGACCAGTGACTCGCGAGACGACTACTCAAGAAGATGGTAGTATGCCCAATATAGGTAATTGATTTTTGATAAGAACTCAGAATAGTACTGGACAGTGAAATTATGAGGGAGCAATGAGTAAATTCTCCCTGTATATTTTTAATTTTGCGCATGCGCGTTGTTTGTTTTTTTGATTTTGTCGATTGCACAGTATAGTAGGGTCAGTTGGGGGACCGTCTGTGATTAAAAAGATCGCCATGACGCAATTCACTACACCAGAAATTTGGAAAGGGCACGCTGTAGTGATTGGCATTCGCAGTGGAAACTCCAGTACGAATATTTCAGAGTGTTTGGGTGTCAATCTGAGGACAGTGTAGAAGATTGGGAAAGATATAGATGAGATTAATGGTGATTACGAAGGTGTTTGGAGTGAGCACTAGTGATGACGACGTTATGCCTTAATTCATCTTCCTACAGCGCCTCAGACACAATACGGGGACATACATCAAAAGCCTTTAGAAGGTAGTGCTGCAACTGGGTCAAGAGGGTGGCTGCTGGAAGATTCTACGTCTGGCAACAGGATTCTGTACCATGCCGCATATACAGGAGAACCCAGTCATGAATGTCAGACA
>CAHIKZ030000490.1:505000-517500 GCA_903632075.3 Acanthosepion pharaonis
ATATATATATATATATATATATATATATATATATATATATATATATAATAGGGAAGAACAGTCAAATTTATAACCCAATGTTCTTAAGAAGTTATTAAATCAAAACACTGCTGCGGTGCAGTTGATAATATGTGCGCGCATTTGTGCGTCTAGTGGTCATATTTATTTCTGTCTGGCATTTTTCCTATCTTGATTGGTGGATGTTTTGTGTAGAAGAAAAAAATTAGCTTACAACGGTTGTGGTTCCAGGTAGTTTGATCTGGTTACATGGATTTTATAAAGTTTTTTTTATTATATGTTTGACGCTTGTTTTATTGATGAAACAAATTATAAGAAGAAAACCCCATGCGTTATTCAATGCCGAGATCTAAGATTTTAACCCAATACAATTCCATATTTTGAAATCTTTCCATGACTTTAATGATGAATCATTTCTTTTTTCCACTACCTAGAAAATTTATTTTATTCATCACTAAATTTTTTTTACTTTTCCGCATCCTGTTAGATTTCCCAATTCATTCTTCTATTCATTGGCTGCCTCTTCAATTGTTTTTTGATAATATTTGATACTTCATCAATTGAAACCTTTTAAGACAGCATTCTTTTAATTGTCGGTTTTGAATTTTGTTTTTCCTACTGAGATTTTAATTTCTTTTCTGTGGAGAAGGATATTGTTTGTAATTCTATTTTCTTGCCCTGTGAAAGCATTTCAAGACGTAGACATATTTTGCGTGGTTTGAATAATTTGTTTATTTAAATTGGTTTATAATTAATCCTCTCTTGAAGTTTTCGTTAATATAATGTCTGTTTTGCATTGTCGTTTATACTTTCCTTTTTTTTTTTAAAAATTATTTTAATCCATTTTCGTTTGTATGAAGGAAAGGATAGTATAGGATTTAAAAAAATAAATGCAATCTAATGTTCAATTCATATTCTTGTCAGCAGATTCAACTTAAATTTATGTGAAAAGGAAGATGATAATAAAGTGCTTGAATTTTAAGTATTTGCCTTTTCTCCCTTTTTTCAAAACAGGAAAATGACTGGAAATACTACTACTACTACTACTACTACTAATAATATAATACCTATTAGCTAAGATCCTGTGATTCCATTTGCTTTTCTTGCCACTCGTTCGTTCACCGCCGAGGAAAACAATGTCGATGAATCACGAAACGCATCATTTAGGGCGTGAATGATGGTCGTTTTTCACGAAACAGGCTGTGACTGTTAGATGCAGTTTGCTAATTGCCCCACCCTGTTCAGTTCAAATCCGGGAACAGTGTATTGATTCTCCAGAGATTGTAACTTCGCTCCATTCATCCAGTACGCCTCATGAGCGTTCGTTTAATGAATGGAACGATTTAAACCGCGTTTTCAACAGCTCATTGACAATAAGTATTGACGCCGCCAACTTCTAGGGATGTCATACCTTTAAAAACAAAAGAAGAGTTTTGTCTCGTAGAGATTGTGTCGAAAAAGAGAGAGAAAGGAGGAATAATTGAAAGTATTTGTGCATGAACGCATACATGCGGGCATAGAAAGAATTATTTGTTTATCTATCATAGCACAAATTTTCAGTTCATGGAATATCACTTGATAATCAACAATTGATATATTTACGACCCAAACTAAGAATACCATCAAAAATTCAAAATTCCCCCAAATCGTCAAAATACCATCAAAATTGTTAATGTTTGTCTTTTTTTATATATATATATATATATATATATATGTATATATATTGGGGATATATATATAAATAAGCGGATTACAAATATATATAGGCAAAGGTTATAGTTGATTGTTCCAAGAGAAAATGTATATTCAAAAAAATTTATCTCTCTTTATCTCGCGCGCGCACCGTGCATGTATTCTTACTGTGTTCGTGTGTGTGTCTATCAGTAGTCTTTAGTTTTTTAATATATATATATATATATAGAGAGAGAGAGATCAACTAAAGAGAGAGTACTTACGATCAGACACACGAACATAGGAAGAATGTGTGTGTGGGGGGTATGTATGTTTATAATTTCCGTATCGCTTATTATTAATATTGGACACCTGTAGTACAAAAACTATTTTCTGTGAATCTTGGAAAAATACACTTTTGTTTTTGGGGGGAGGGGGCGTATGGTAACATACAGCAGTAGAAACTGATATTAAACGACAAACAACGAAATGTTCTTCTCCACCCCCACCGCTTTTAAGAGTAGTGTTTTTGATTAATGGAACTTTATTCCGTCCACCCTAATCCTCTCTCTCTCTCTATCTATCTATATATATATATATATATATATATATATATATATATATACAGTTTCATGAAAAAAAGACTGACAATATACTGCGATTAAGCATTTTATCAACATTTCATTTCTCTCTATTATTACTCACACACACACTCCCACTCCTCTCTCTCTCTCTCTCTCTCTATATACTCTCATATATATATATATCCTATTCAAATTCATTATCTCATTCCTTTTCAATGTCAATTATTTTCTATATCTATCTATCTATACATACATACATACACACACACACACATATATATATACCTTCAGTTGATTATCTATCTATCTATCTATGTCCTCTTCTCTCTATCTATGACTCTCTCTATATATATTATTGATTTCCATTATCATCTCATTCGATGTACACTCTCAATTATCTCTCTCTCTATCTATCATCTATCATATCATATCCTATCCTATCACGTAGTTCCTTATATACCTATCTATCTTAACTGAGTTCATATCATTCTCAAATCATTCATATCTATTTTGATCGACCCTTCAATCCGCTCCCATATCTACCGTAATGAGACTCTCGTCTTGGAAGACGGATTGATTCAACACTTATCTATTCTTTTTTTTCCCGGAGATCCTCGACACCTCCCGATTCATTCTTTTGCTCTTCGTTCTCCACGGAAAATAGCATTTCCGCTCGATGCCGGCTGCCCATCGCCCGCCATTAAAATCCGCACAAAGCACGAGCGTACGGTCGCCGATAATAGGCATGGCGAATCAGTCTTAAACACTTGTCGATAGTTCGGTTTCAAAGTAAAAGCGTCCAGACTCTGCTTAGCGCGGACAAGCAGGATTCGCAAATGAGCACGTGATTGCATTTTACCTCTACACAACGATTATAGAGGTGAGTGTGGTGTGGCCAGGAAAACACCGATTTTTATGTTTTGATTAAGAGAGGTGTTGTTGTTCTGTCAAATAGGTAACTCAGCTTGTTATTATCTCGTGTGTCTACTGATAATTTTCGATCTAAACTTCACGTCTAAGACTCGCCATGCCACTTTAATTATGTGCCATGCGTGATACACGCGTAGGCGATCATGTATCGAAAAGATACATAACTGACAGGCATATTTTTTTCCCGCAGTAGGTTGCCATTTTCTTTCTGCGTTAGACCAGTTGTCATCCAAGTCGTCAACCCGGTCTGTTCTGCTATTTACTCATAGCTGGAGGGAGAAGAAAACGTTTCATACCTTTCCGAATGGTATTAGCACGTAAGTGAATGAAATGGATTCGATTGGAATTCGAACTCGGCTCTCCTCAATTCGAGCCGCTATACATTACTCAGTCGTGCCTCCCCATGTCATTTGCATAATACAAAAACTACCCACATTACTCACGTATTCCATTGGTGAGAAGTGAATTCTCCTGCAATATATTTTCCAACGAAACATAGCTCTGTGAAAACGTCCCTCAAGAGGATGTTTCTCTGACCACTAAAGGCTGAAACCTACTGTAATACACACACACACACATATATATATATATATATATATATGTGTGTGTGTGCGTAAGAGGGGCTCTCTATTTTTAACCTCTCTGTCCAACTATCAAACTTACCTTGTTTAACAATGGGAGTCATGTGCTGATTTCTTTTTTAAAGAAAGACGTTCACTTGAATTCCAGTCCCCTCAACACGAGAAGGCTCAGAATAAACGCTCCTACTAGTATTCAAAATAACACAAAAAGTACATCTCAAACAGTTAAAATTTAAGATATAAATATATATATATATATATATATATATATATATATATATATATATATATATATATATATAATAAGGAAGAAACAGTCAAATTTATAACCCAGTGTTCTTAAGAAGTTATTAAATAAAAACACTGCTCGGTGCAGTTGATAATATGTGCGCGCATTTGTGCGTCTAGTGGTCATATTTATTTCTGTCTGGCATTTTTCCTATCTTGATTGGTGGATGTTTTGTGTAGAAGAGAAAAAAATTAGCTTACAACGGTTGTGGTTGTAGGTAGTTTGATCTGGTTAAGCATGGATTTTATAAAAGTTTTTTATTATATGTTTGACGCTTGTTTATTGATGAGAAACAAATTATAAGAAGAAAGTCTTTCCCTGTCCATTCATTCACGTCATCCGCGACAGCCTCATGCTTTGTTTCCCCGTTTACATTTCTGAACAGAGGGGACGAAACCGGTCGACTTGTGTTCGTGTTTTTGTTTTAAAATTTATCATGGCCTACATTAAAAAAAATTCTTGCCTTTAATGCCATAATACGTTTTTGTACCGTTAAAAACATATTTAAATATTTTAAGAAAAGGTACTCCTGATTTAATTAGAAAATTGAATAAAATTTTACAGATTAGGTCTAAAATTGAAACATTGAAGGTGAAGACAACTTTTTTATATTCTTGTCTTCAGCACCAGGTCTGTCCGACTTTTCCTTTCGGATTAGGCGGGCAAAGTTGTTGTCTGGTTGGAGGATAGAGAGAGCCTTTATTAAGGACTTTCTCTTACAATTTTCTAACCAGGATTTGGTCGTACAAAGAAGATATAATCTGTTGTGGCGTGGGGCATGTAATTATTTATGATATTTTGATAGGATACGTTTTGCCCGTTATGTAGGTCTGATATCTGGCCGCTGCAGTTTTAAGATGTCTAGCAGTTTTCAGAGTAAGTTAAAACATCTTATCTCCAAGGGATTTGGCTCTACTATTGAACCAAATGCTACAAAAAATGTAGTTAATTTGTTCTTATTCTCCTTCAGAGATTGAGCTTGCTATCTTGACTCACGGCCTAGACTTTAGCATTCCTTTTACTTCTATCGATAGGGAGTTTTTTTTTTTCTGAATTTGAAGTATTTTATGTTCAACTATCGAAGCTTCAACCTGTGTCTGGTGATAAATCCATCGACTTCCGAGCCAAATTTAATGATTTGGCTCATTCTTATGCTAGTTCTCCTATTTCTTTCTCTGAATCGAAATGGAAAAGTGAAGGCCATAGAGTTATTAGATCCGTTAAGAATAACCATTCTTTGGTTATTACGAAACCGGATAAGGGATCTGGTGTTGTCCTCATGGACCGCCATGATTACATTAATAAAATACTAAGTATGTAATGACCCTTCAAGTTTCAACGTCTTGGTTGGTGACGCTCATGACTCCCCACTGACTTCTGAAATTCGATTTCATAAACGTTTTGTCAAATGGGTAAAAGTGGTTTTCTTTCTTCTAAAATGGCGGAGGAATTGAGACCGTCTTGCTCTATTCATCCCCGTCTGTATGGATTACCCAAGATTCATAAGGAGGGTGTCCCGTTGAGACCCATATTATCGATGATTGGGTCTTCCCAGTATAAAAAGTCGCAAAGTGGCTGGCTATAATGTTAAAGTGTTGCATTATAGTTCCTTTTGTATTAAAGATTCTTTTACTTTTTTTTTATTCGGAATTGTAATGCCACTGATGGATTTATGTGTTCGTTTGACATTTGTGCCTCTTGTGTTCCTTTATCGCAGACTATTGATATTTGTAGTGATTTGTTATTTCGTAGTAATTTAACCCCTCTGACTATACCTGAAGATGTTTTGTTGAACTCATGAAATTTGCCACCATGTCTGTCGATTTTAGTTTTGATAATATCATGTATCGTTAGATTGATGGTGTGGCGATGGGTTCCCCTTTGGGCCCTGTTTTGGCGAATATTTTTGTGGGATTTTACGAAGAAAGCCTTCTTTTAGGTTCTTCCCAGCTCAAGGTTTAATTCCGTTATGTGGATGACACTTTTTGTTTGTTTAACCATGAATCGTAAGTTGATCAATTTTTCTCTCTACTCAACGGTGTTCATCCTGCCCTTAAATTTACGGTAGTTAAGGAGGTCAATGGTTCATTGCCCTTCTTAGATGTTCTTGTTCACAGAACTCCTTCCTCGTTTATTACTTCAATGTATAGGGAGTCTACTTTTACAGGTCTCTATAATCGATGGGACTCTTTTTGTCCTAAACAACAAAAGATCAATTTGATTAACACTTTGACCCATAGGGCGTTAATCATTTGTTCAGATAACACCTTGAAAAGGAAATTATTTGTTTTAGTATCCTTGGGAACAATGGTTATCCATTGGATATTGTTCAATTGGTTATTTGGGATAAGACTGCCAGGTTTAATAAAATTAAACTTGCTATGGCTGGTAAATGTCCGGTCTATCTTCGTTTTACCGTGGTTGGGTAGGATTAGTGAGTCCTTCACCAAGCGGATTTCATTTCGTACCCGTGAGTGTTATTATGCAGCCAACGTTCGTGTTGTTTTTCAAACCAAGTCTGTCCTTTCATCTGTGTGTAAAGACGTTCTACCCCCCGACCATATTAATTCCGTTATTTATTATTTTAAATGTAGTTGTGGACTCGACTACATAGGTAGAACGACACAGAGTTTAGATGTTAGGATTAAACAGCACGTGCCTGCTAAAATACTCAACAATTTTTTTTTGTTTGGTGATACCATTCGAAATACATACGGGTCTTCCATAGCGGATCACTTGATAAATAACTTGACCTTTGCTATCGATTTTATTGTGAGCTGGTTCTCTGTTCTGGCCAGAGCACACTAGTTATTCCATCTGAAGGTGTTGGAGACGCTGTTCATCAGGTCCAGGCGACCCGCTCTTTGTAAGCAAAGAGACTGTTTGCTTTGGCTTGCGGTGCTGTGTCTCTAGCATTTTTGGTGTTATAACTTTTATTATTATATTTTTCCCTGTCCATTCATTCACATAATCCGCAAAAGACTTTCTTCTCATAATTTGCTTTCCCGTTTACAGTTCTGATGAGAGGGGACGAAATCGGTCGACTTGTGTTTGTGTTTTTGTTTTAAAATTTATCATGGCCTATAGTAAAAAAAATTCTTCCCTTTAATGCCATAATATATATATATCCACATTTATCCAGCTTGATGCTATTTGTTGTAAGAATCACTGAAAAACACTTTCAGTTATTCGGATAGAAAGAGAACAACATAAAATTGTTTTGTATCAGATCCACTCTCTTCCCAAATGAGCAATGGTGAGAGGAAAAAAGTTTATTAATCACTTCATTAATGGTACCAAGATTCATGTTTTGGCTTCCATCTTCAAAGTTCGTTCAAGAACCGTCAAGAGAACGGTGAATACGTTTAAAAAAGAGGAAACCTGGAGATAATAATGAAAAGTGGAGAGCCATGATTGCCTATGTCTTGAAGTGACATGTTATCAAAACATTGATTCTGTTTATATTGTCTATCTGATTTCTTCAAATCTGTATATCTATCTGAGATGATCTGTTGATTTCTTTTCTGCACTATGCCTTTCAGAAAGGCATGAATCTGTCTGTTCTCTCCTCTCCACGTTCTATGGGTTAAATGGCAGAATGGGCTCTCGAGTTAATCCCGATAGATACGCCAAAGTAAAACTGACTGCAGCTCTCGAAAATGACTTCCAATCAATTGCCATGGCTTCTAAACTTTCGCAATCCATTAATAATCATAGCGAACACTCCATCAGCATGGCTGATGCTAACCTCCATGAGAGCAAGACTTTTCGCCTTCTTGCTCTCAAGTTTTCTATTGGCATGAAGTTGAGCGATTATATTTCTGTAAACACCTCCGAAAACACCTCCGAAAATCTCGCCTAGAAGAACTACATAAAACTCTTAAAAAAACGAGGCTACCCCACAACACTAATAAACAAAGTTTTTGAACTGGCAAAAAAAAAAAAAATCCTTTAGACCAATTTAGAAATAAAAAGAAACGTCACATCGAACAAACTCTAGCATATGTCTCAACATATAACAAAAACAATCCAGAACTATTCACAGATATTACAAAAAATCTAGACCTACTTAGCAAGAATAATAAACTGTAAAATATACTAAAAACAACCAAAATAATTAAAAGCAAACGCCAATCTAAAAACCTAAAACACATATTGACCTCATCCATATTTAACCAACACACAATACAGGGAGTCACAAAATGCAAAAAAAAAAAAAAAGATATGGAGTTTGTGGCATCATTATAGAAGGATTTCCTACACTTTTGAAAACCCTAAAACGACATTCATAATAAGTAAAAACTTAAACTGCAACTCCAAAAATGTGATTTATGTACTTAAATGCACAAAATCCAAGAAATCATATAGAGGTATCAGTCAACAACTGAACAACAGGGTCTCTCTACACAAAAGCAACATAAAATTACCAGACAACAGAAAATGTTTTGTATCACGACACATCTTCAAATGTAACCAGGGAAAATTTAAAATTATGCCAATATATCAAACAGACAATTAGTCTTACCTACAAATACAAGAAAAAAAACTTCATAAACAAATTTAAACCAGAACTAAATAGACCGTAATCCTACACGCAAAGCACACAGCATGCACACATAGTGACAAAATACAGTGATGAAACCACTAAGATATATGCACGCACACTCATATGCCAGTGTTTGTGGGTCACGAATATATACACATATTGACAAAAGCAGGAGAACTACTCACAGGCACGCACACAAACCCCACACAACTTAGGAAGTATGTGTGTATGTGTGTACGTATATATGTGCGTATGTATGGATGTGTGTGTATACTGATTCCATGTAACTTGGGAAGTATTTGTATGTACGTATGTGTGGATGTGTGTCTGAGTATGTACTGATTCCTTGTAATGGGACTGTGTTTGTGTGTGTGTGTGTGTGTGTGGGTGTACAGATTTGTTCACTGATTCCTCGTAGTGAGACAGTGTGTATGTATGGAGAGGGAATATACACATATATACACGCATGCTTGACAAAAGCACACGAAAATGAAAATATATCTAATAACACACAGGGGTCATTATCATGTTGATAACTACGCCATCATTTCTCGGTCCGATCATAATTGTTTTATAACCCTTCACGCAGAACTTTTCGCTGCCAGTTCAAGAAAGACGTTTGGGTCACTAACACAAAATAAGAGAATTTAACATCGAAAAACATATAGAAAATGGTTTCCGAGACCGGAAACACGTGTAGCAAAATTATGGAAAACAAAGCATAATATTTAAAAAAAAAAAAAAATTCACATTACAACCGAAAACGTTTGCAGTTTCTCCTTTCTTTTTAATATACACACTTTTCTCTCGTTAGAACTACTATAACCTCTTCCTTATATATATATATATATATATATATATAATAGAGTTTAATATAATTATAATATATATTGAGTTATAATGAACACGGTCACAATATGCTAAGCCTACTTGGAAACTAAAACATCTCTATAACTCTAGATACAATCTAAAACAATCCATATATTCAGAGAAAATTTAAAATAAAATCATCCTTGATACTGACTAAAATTATAGCCCAAGTCACATCGGACATATGAAATATTTGGACAATTTATACATAATTTACACCCAGAAAATATCCAAATTATAAGAACACAAGAAAAATTAAATAAAAAACTTAACCACAGTATCTTGTCAGTCATATTTAATGAAACTTGTATAAAAGAGGATTTTTAATCAAATGCAGATATCTTATATAACCGTTGTGTGTGTGTGTGTGTTTTAGTGTGTATATAAAGTAACACACATTCAGAATGTGTTCTAATTATTAGATTATATGGATATAGATCGTCATATTTTCCTGCCATTTTTTTGTGCATGACGTTTTTCTTCATTCATATACATTCCTTAAAATTTATAGCTTACTGTATTTTTTCACGAAGACATCAAACATTTCCGATTAAATCCCACAAAAAAAACGATACATTTCTATCCACATGTTTGTCGATATTGCAATTTCTTCAATATTTTTCAACCTCCTTCCGTTGTTCAGAAGACACCAGAGATGCCTTGAAAAAAATATCAAGAAAATGAAACCGTATGTAAAAAAAAAAACAAAGTTATACGAAAATGGAAAGTATACTAGAGGACATGTATATGTGTGTGTGTGTGTGTGTGTGTGTGTGTGTGTGTTTGTACGTAAACGACAGATGTGTGTAATGTCAAAATAAATAAAAAATGCAAAGACATATAAAGAAGAGTTAGTGGGATATTCCATTAAGATTGGTGGGACTTGAGAGAGAGAGAGAGGTGGGGTAAGAGAGATTTCGATATAAAGACGGCATGAATATTTGAATTAAATTGATTATTAATCAACATAAAGCGAAAGATTTAGAGAAAAAAAAACTATTTTGATAAAGTTACTTTACGAAATTAAAATCGTTTCTTAGATGACACTGAAGAAGCAAATATAGCTAGAAATCTAGAATTGAAAAGCAGAGATGTGAAACGATAAGGTTGTTACCAACTTATCCTTTCATCACGCAGATAACAGAAATACTAACAATAATTAATCAGAATGTTAAACAATATACTGGAATAAATTAAAGATTTATAAAGTTTTTGTACTATATTTATTCATTAAAATACACAAAAACACACACACACACACACACATATATATATATATATATATATATATATATATATATATATATATATATTTTGTTTATATATTTCTTCTTGAAAATTCTACTTTCAAATATCGTCATCCACTTGAATCTGTTTACTATCGGATGTATTTTATGCGTTGTTTTCCTCTGTCCAATCAGATTTGCCAAGACTTCATTCTTCATCACGTGACCTAGGCATTTCAAGTGCCTCTGCCTGATGTTAATGTTTCCTTTTTGTTACAAGTTTTTATTTCCTTATATGATCACTGTTCGGTCAACGTTATTCTTAGTAACGTCGAAAGATCTGTGTGTAATTAGCTGCCATCCCTTTGATTATTTTGGGATTGCGGATAGTGTAATGGATAATGACCGGAATCATTTCCGATTTTGCCATTTCATGAGTTGGGTTCATTAAATTCACTCATACGCAAATACCACTGGGATAATTATATATATATATATATATCTTATATCCACCCTCTTATATATGGATTAATTATGTAGGACATCTTTTAGTGTGTGTTTATTTATCTAAAAAATAATTCTTATGATCAAAAAATAGCCAAATGCTTTTAAATAACCAGAAAAAGTTTGATAAAACGTAAAAAACAAACAAATCAATATATACTGGTATACGTATTTTAGATATCCCTGACTTTTGTGTGTGCTCTTATTTATTTATTTATTTTTTAATAACAATGATTTTAACATTTCTCTGCCTCTATATATATCCATATATAAATATGCCATAATTCTTATTCAAACATGGACTTCTACTTAAACATCGATTACATTTCATATAATTTTTAAATAAGTCTATACCAGTGGGATCAGATATGGAATTCCAATATAAGCCATGTTGGTTCAATCAATGCCATTATGTAAAATCAAACCAGGGACTCCTGTCAGGAAAATCGATGATTCTTTCATGCTTTTCTCAGAAACTGTTTTTCTCATACATAAGTCTACTATTTAACATGCAATCAAATATTACTGTCACATCATCTACTGTTCCTTCTGATAATGTGATGACATTGTGCTAATGTTCCAGGAAAAGGGAAAATAGGAAAAAAAATCTTAGGTAAATAATCCGGGGTTCTTTAGTAAGTTTTTTTTTTCTTTTTTTAAAACAGTACTTTTCTTTAGGGACTTGTAGAGCTTAAATTATAACGTTATTTGTTTAAATTTTTTAAATCATATTTTTAAAAAAAATATGAATATATATATATATATATATATATATATCCAATGAATACAAATTTTCGAAAAAACGAGGATTGACTCTTGAACTAGCAATATTGCATTTATCAATTTCTCGACGTAAATACTTCGCTGTGTGTCCATTATAAAGAAATAAGGTTTTGTATTAGATATAAAGATACTACATTTCACTTCATAAACTCTAGGTACCATAACAAAAAGTTCATAATTTATGTTTTTTTATAAAATGTCACAGGAAGACAATTAATAAAAAGGGCTATAGTTTTTATAGATTTTGGTTTTTTGGTAATAAAATTCTGGATTTTATTGATTTCTCTGTTATATCCCAGCAGCACCGGACCAGATGTGACTGCAACATGCGACATTAGACTAGTGGTGTGGTGTTAAAAAAATCGAATCATTTCTGCCATAACAGTGAACCAACTTTCGGTTACGGACAGAAAAAGATAGGGCCTTAGATCAGCATCTCATTGTATTTTAGATGCCGATTCTCAGGTAATCCCCATTTTTCATGCAGAAGAAAATGGT
>CAHIKZ030000490.1:522500-542500 GCA_903632075.3 Acanthosepion pharaonis
AGGAGTTAACGGTTTTTGCCGACATCAACAAACTTTCGCATTAAATAATTAGCATTAAAAAAATCCATAGCTAAATAAAATCTTAAAAAGCTTAGCCAAATCATTAAATAGGAAAAACCCTTTTTGTAGTCGTCAAAAACAAAAAAAACAAATTGAAATTCAGTGCAATGCGATCTTTATATAAAACACCCACTTGAATAAACAAATAAATAAATAGATAATCAGATGGACAATAATAAAGACAATTCTCCAGACACATAACGATTGTAGGCGCGCCATAAAATATCCCTCACTGGGAACTAACTAAAGGGTGACCGCAAACATTAGCCTTTGAAATAGATACCCTACCCAACCTTAGAAAAACCTCACAGAAGATAATGATTCTATTGATAAGAATTAACTCTCTGACAATAAGAAAAATAGTCTAGCCATTCCCACAATAACGAATTTTGCAACGGACCGTGCTAAAACACACGTAAACCAAGAGATAGCTTATTCCTAAAATTTCGCTTGAAGATGAAACGGGACTAAACACCTCAATTCAACTTAATTTTTAATAATTATTTGGATGGTTTCGGCTCTAGTTTTTTGAAACATGAAAACTCTTATGTAGGAAGGAATCATATTTTTAAACAAAAAAATATTATTATAATAAAACTCTACTTCTGTATGGAGCACTGTCTTCTCAAAAATAAAAACAAAAATACTAAGGAACTCCAGTTTACGCACTTAACGTGTTCTTTTCTATTTTATGCATACCTGCGCACTTATATATATATATATATATATATATATATATATATATATATATATGTATGTTTAATATTAAATTTGTTGTATTTGATATTTATTTCTATTCTTAACTTCTCAAGAATTTTCCAAACTTCCTGAAGTATTTTGTCATGGAACCTTCCTTAATTCTCTGGCGCTTTTTTGTTGATTTTGTTGTTCTTTATTTACGCCAATTGCCCTTCAATATCATTCATTCAGTCTTTCTTTCTATCTTTCTTTCGTTCTATTTCGTTCATTCTTTCTTTCTTTATTTATTTCTATTTCCATTTCTTTCCTTCTTTTTTTTTCATGCCTTCCAATTCTTTTTTCTTTTTCTTCTTCCTCTCTTTTACTCCATTTACTTTCCGTCTACGCATTATCCCGATATTCATTCCTTTCTTGTTTTTATTTTTTCTTTCTTTCTTTTTACGTTTTATCCCTGACTTTATTGATTTCTTTCCTTCTTTCTTTCCTTCTCTTCATTTCTTTCTTTCTTTCTTTCTTTCCTTCTTTCTCTTTCTTTCTTTCTTTCTTTCTTTCTTTCTTTCTTTCCTTCTCTTCATTTCTTTCTTTCCTTCTTTCTTTCTTTGTATTATCCCTGTCTTCATTTCTTTTTTCTTTTTATTTTCTTTCTTTCTTTATTTCTTTTTCTTTCTTTCTTTCTTTTAACGTATTAGCTCCACCTTCATTTTTTCATTATTTCTTTCATCTTTCTTTCCTTCTTTCATATCTTCATTTCTTTCTTCATTTCTTGTTTGTTTTTTTTTTTTTTTTCTTTCTTTCCTTCTTTCTTTCTACGTATCAACCCTATCATCATTATTTCTTCATTTTATTTCCTTCTTTTCTTTCTTTCTTTCTTGCGCTTCGACATATTCCTTCCTTTTTTTATTTTCTTTCTTTCCTCCTTTCTTTCTAGAATTTTCTTTTTTTTTAATTTCCTCTTCTTTTTTGCTTTTGCTTCTTTTTTCCTTTTCTTTTTACCAAACTTCATTTTTCTTTCTTTCTTTTCTTTTTTCTCTTCTTCTTTGTTTCTAATTTCTGTCTTTTCCTTTTGTCACTTTTTCATCGACCAGGCGCCGTATTTCTTCTTTCTTTCAGTCTTTGTTAGCATTCTTTTTGTTTCCCTTTAGCTTTCCCCTGTTTCATTCAATTCTTTCTTTTCTTTTCTTTCCTGTCAAGCAATGTATCCTATTTTTTTCACTTCCCACCATTGAAACTGTTTCGTGGCTCTTTATTCCAGTCATGCTTAATTTCTCGCTAGAATTGCTTCCCGCCATTTTCAGTTTATTGTTTAACCAATTGACAATCGACTTCCAAAATATCCGTGGGAACCAATGGCACTAGCGAAAATAGCGTTGACGCTGTCGCGGTGGTTCGAGATGCCGTGGGTGGGAAGGCTGCCGATTACAACTACCCACCAGAAACCAATGGCTTTTGTCTTTGGGAGACATTCAGACTGCGAATCAATCAATCGTTATCAATTTGTTTGGTCATATTTGTACTAACGCGCCAAAACACACACGCTAATAGGTACCGAGTGTAACAGCAAAACTGTCCAAATCGTGTAACAGCAGAATTGTACATTCGTGAGATTAAGTTTCGACCATTGTATCTTAAAAATCATTCTACTTGAAATAATCGCTTACATCCACAATAAAATTGTCGCTGCAATGATTCCTAGTATCGTTCGATGACATGTCTAAGCGTCACTTTTTATTGACATGCAAAAATAACCAAACGACCTCCACCCTCTGACCTTATTTTTATAGTTTAGCGTACATCTGACGTTTAATTGGATAACCTAGACATACCCGTAAGTATATTTTTAATCCTAACCTTAGGACACCGCTTTAACTTCCGAAGAGAGGTAACGATTTGCTTTTAAATTAAGCTAGTAAATCATTTTTATCACAAGTTAACTACCATAGCCTGAGGAAGTACAATCTTAGTATTAAAAGATGAAAACTTCTGTGTAGCGATGTAAAATTTTTATTGTAATCTAATATATATATATATATATATATATATATATATGCATATATATTATATTACATATATATATATATGCATATATATTATATTACATATATATATATATATATTACATATATATATATATATATATATATATATATATATATGCATATATATATATTACATATATATATATATACATATATATATATATATATATATATATTATATTACATATATATATATATGCATATATATATATGCATATATATTATATATACATATATATATATATATATATATATATATATATATATATATATATATATATATATATATATATATATATATATATATGTTAAGAAATGGACAAGGTCCCGACAATTTATTTATTAAAATTATATATTTTATATATATATATTTCCATATTTATTTATCTTATATATGCATATATATTATATTATGTTAAAGCACACACACACACACACACACACACACACACATATATATATATATATATATATATATATATTATATTATATTATATATATATATATATATATATATATATATATATATATATATTATATTATATTATATATATATATATATATATATATATATATATATATATATATATATATATATATATATATATATATATATATATATATATATATATATATATATATATATATATATATATATTATTTATACATTATATATATATATATTTACTTATTAGAAAGCTTTAATATCAGTGATAGATCTAACATATGTAGTTGAATTGATGTGAGTTTGTGACCCTTCACGCTTTTGGATAATCAAATAAACCAAAAGAGTTTGTCTGACGATCTAACAAAAAGCATGAAACCCAGTGTCGCAAACTCACATCAATCCAGCTACATATATATATATATATATATATATATATATATATATATATATATATATATAGTTTTGTTTATATGTATGTTTTATAAAATGTTTTTCATTTTTCAAAATATACATACAACAAATTCTTTATTTAACAGTTAACGTATTTAATCCCTGAAAATGACTAAATGTTTGGCCGAAAGTAATCGGATAAAAAAAAAATTCGGACAGTTTTTGTATAATTTATCATCTGAAAAGATAAACAAAATTAGTAGATCGCATGAAAAATTGTATAAAAAATCTAAATAAAAGCACTTTCTCTTTCGTATTCAATGAAATGTGCATGAAAGAAGGATTGCTGCCTAAAACACACACACACACACACACATATATATATATATATATATATATATATATATATATATATATATATAGTTTTAATGTGTGGTATATTTATGGGATAAAGTGTTCAATATCAGAGATAGAGCATGTGTAAATATATAAGTGAACATCAGTCAACACTTACAGGCGAGAGTGTGTTTCATGCTATATGCAATCGTCAGATCTGACTTCAATGTTCACTTATATATGCCGTTATTTTCTCTTCTCCATTGCTATTAAATAACCAAATATTTTTATTCAGCCCCGACCCCAAATCTAAAATTTAAAATATTCTTACCCATGTTATTTATCAATGCTGAAAAATTAAGTTTTATGTCCCGATTTTTTAGTTGGTACTAATCATGAGAGCTTATACTAAGTCATTACTTAACATGGATTCTTTCACAATTTATTTTTTACAGGTTAATAGGTGTAGATAAGTTCACCTGTCGTCCGGTTCGCAGTACTTCCATGTCTATTGAACAGGAGTAGAGGTTCGTACCTTGTTCCCTGTTTCATTATGGTTTATCGGTTCTCCTTTCTCTTACGTGGGACTCATTGATTTAACTGTCTTAAATCTTTGATAATAAGATTGGCCAATGGTAGTGAATTTCCATTTGGAGGGTACTGCGGTTGGCAATTTGCTGGCTACTGCTTCCGACTGGTCGTTCGGAGCCCAAAATCTTTGGTTGCGCTTGGAGAGGCTGCTCCGATCAACAGTCGCATAATATCGGGTTATCTGTAGTGCCATTTTGCGCATGTGTAGGTGTCCTTGCATGTATTTTAGGTGTGCAAAAGATGGCATTTCAATTTTAACGCCTCCAAATCTAAACTTCTCTCCATTAACCATGTGAGACACCGCTCTGCCTTCCATCAGCATGTCTGATGCTAATCCCCAGGAAAGTGACTTTCTCGGGCTAACGTTCTCAGCTGACATGAAGTGCAAATACTATATTGAATCAATTGCTAGGTCAGCTGCTAAGAAATTTGGTTCACTGTGCCAGACAACTTTTCTCTACGAAATTTGGGTTGCATATCTATAAGCTTGCCAATCGTCCATGCTTAAAATATTCTTTTCATATATGGTCCGCCCTCCCTGCTATTTACCTGAAGCTCCTTGATAAGATCCATAGAAGAATCAGCAATATTATTGGTCCTGATCTGGCGGATCGGCTTCTGTCACTTACCCATTGACGTAAGGTTGCCTCTGTAAATTTTGTTATACTTTCGTGATAATTGTTTGGATGCTATCTTCCCTATGACATCTAGACTTTTTTTTTAATTTAAGCGCAAGGCTAGACTGACTGCAAGATCGCATCATTTTACAGGTGAACTGTCTATATGTAGCCGTAAGTAGTTTTCTAAAGGTTTCTTTTCTTGAACTTCTCCCTTCTGGATCCATGCTTTCCAACAAACTTTAATCTGCAAAAATTTAAATGCAATGTCAATCGCTGTCTACTCTCATCCTGAATGGTTTTTTCTCTTTCTATACCTTACGAATGATTTTGTTCCTAATTTCTCCACACTTTGTAAGCCTTTGGGAGTTAGTGTGTGTACTGTCTTGCTGGGGGGGGGTGACACCGATTTTATATATATATATATATATATATATATATATATATATATAAGGGTAAGGAAAAAATTGGAAAGGTTTATAAATTTGACATGTTTCGATTTTATGTCACCTTCATCAGAAATTGAAATATGGAGAGGAAAAGAAAATTTTTGTGTTGTTTGTTTTCTTTGGTTAAGCAGACTCCATCTGTGTTTATCTTATCATTCTATCGGATTAAAATCCATACTTTTTCTATATTTGATCCCAATTCATATATATATATATATATATATGTGTGTGTGTGTGTGCGTGCGCCTGTGTGTTTGCATGTATGTAAGAGATAGGAAAAATGGCGATATTTTATAATTACCCTAGAATTATTAATACGCTTCTTACATAGACCACATACACACATCTGTATATACAGGTAGAAATATATTTTTTCTACAGGTATCATAAATACATAGTATTTGTGATATATGTGTGCTCTTTAGAATTCCTTTGTTTAGACCGTGTTATTCTTTGGTAAACTGGACAATTTGGTGACAATATGTGTAGCAGCTATTGGGAACGAGGCCACAAAAAATGAATGCAATTTCTTTTTTTTTTTTTTTTTTTTTGCTAATATAGTATATGCGTGTATTAACTGTATTATATGCAGTTCAAGATATCATCTATTTTATTTAATCTTGGTTATTTGTATAATAGGGTAATGAGTCTTTCCTTGCCTTGGGTGCTCTAGTGTATTTTGGTCTTATCTACCAATATTTCATCGTTCACACTGTGCTAGTGTGTGTGTGCACGGATTGCACTGAGTTTCGACATGTGACAGGTCGGTCTGCCGAATGTATGTATTTAATGTTGATGTTTTTTTTTTTATTATTGGAGATGAAATCACCCAGGGCACCTGAAAATTCATAGACAACATTATTTTTGCATAAGGGGGGGGTCTATACAGTCTATGTAGGAGATGGCTGGGATGGTTCTGTTCCATCTGATTTCCAATGCTTGTATGATTCGCTGTAATTCGGCAGATTAGTAATCCTAGAAATACGTGGGAGTCTGAAACATAACGATCGATCTGATCGATTGTGATGAAGATGGTAATAATATACCGAATAATATGGGGAATTAAATAATCAGGTCATCGCTTTGTATTTAATCATTGTTTATTAACATATCGCCTTTGACAAAGCTGGAGATCTCATGGCACTGCATCGCTTTCTCAAATTATTGAGCTGCTGGCATTGGACATAAACTATGCGTTGCCAGTTCATCTGGGAACATATACGCCGGAAAAGAAAAGCGTGAGCTATTTTTGTAGTCCGAGATAATTGGATCGCGTCATACAATGGCATGAATAATTAAATGCGACTCATGCAGTTCAATAAGATTTCACTAGTTCAGTGAGTTTGGCAAAGGTCACTTAGTTATGATTAATGTCAATATTATTACGTAATAGATTATACTATGCAGTTTTAAAAGTGTATATTTTTTCAGTGCCGGTCGTTATTTTATTGGGTGTGACATTGCGTGTGACAAATTTTCCATTATTTGGCAATAAGGTGAATTCTATTTCATACACACACACAGACAGACAGACACACACACAGACAGACAGACACACACAACACAACACAACACACGCACACTTACGTACTGAGGATGATATATTCGTCAATACAATTGATTCTCAAAAATGAAAATTACATATGACGTTATAGCTACACGCTAATCTATCTCTCTATCTATCCATCTGTCTATATGTATGTGCTAGTAAGTGTATACACACACATACGCGCACACATACGCACACACACACACACACATATATATATATATATATATATATATATATATATATATATACAGGACTAATATAAGTTAAAGTTTGTCATTTAACTAATTGATGTTACCTTCAGCATCTCGACACCAGAGTTGCATTGGCAGACCTGTCCGTCCACTCTTCATTGCGTATCAGCAATTTGTTAATTTAATATATGTATATATATTGTCATCCACAGACGGATAGTTTAGCTGCATCACAGCTCATCAGTGTGGCTAGACGTCCTAAACCCGGCTGAATTGGCGTCGGTCGGAGATTCTACCCGCAAGCCGTTGGCGCACGGCAGAGAGGAAGTTGAATTTAAGCGTATTTATTTCTGGATAGACACACAGTGACTGAGAGAACTCGATTCGCTTTATAGAAAACTCTTGCACACGCACGAGCGCGCGCGCGCGCACACACACACACACACATATACACATATATATGTAAAACATTGACATTGAAGACAACACCCAGCGCCATCAATCTGTTTTATGCTTATACGCAATCGTGGGTGTTGAATTCAATCTCCCTCTTATATATATATATATATATATATATATATATATATATATATATATATATATATATATATATATCGAGAGAGAGAGATTGAATAAAAAGTACTTTTACAGCCATTGGGGGGTTGGTTCCTCACACCAAAACAAGGATAAATCTCCATATAAATATATGTCCGCAAATCGTTCGTTTTTAGGTTATGAAGTTTTAAGGAAGTTTACGGTAATTGACGCTGTGTTGCGTGAAGACTAGGTTACATTTGTCATTCGTGTATACTTGTGATTCGTCTGTTTTAAAAGTGTGTAGTAGTGAGTTAACTGAGAATTTTTCCGTTTAACAATGGCAGGATATTCATACCACGTGCAAGGCAGCCATGATTTTTACACACGGCTGCACGAATGGTGATAGAAGCGAAGCATAACGGCTGTATCAGAGTGAGTTTCCACACCGAAGGCGGCTGAGTCAACTACAATTTCCTGCTGTTTATTGTCCCGTTCCTAAGACAGGATCCGTGGCACCACAAAATATGGATCGAGGAAGACCGATGTCCACTCGTAGGCCCGAAGGACACATTCTACAGGCTGTCGGATACGATCCAGGTATCAGCACACGTCAAGTGGCCCCAGCATGTCGTACATCTTATAGTACCGTATAGAGGGTATTCCAAAAGCAGCTCCTGTATCCGTATCATTTGCAACGTGTGTAGAGTCTTTCGTGCTCTGATCACTCACCACAGGAGAACTTTTGCCGGTGGTTTATTGCACAAACTGCCGATCCGTTGTTTGACTTTGAGTCTTATTTACGGCTGAGACAACATTTGGAAGAGATAGAATGACTTACACAACCATCATTTTGTGAGAGAATCTGAATCCTCATGGGACAATACAGGTTAGATACCAGCACCAGTTTGCTATTAATGCGTGAGCTGGAATTGTAGGTGATTGTCTGGTAGTTCCATGTCTTCTCCCAACGCTTCTTACAGGAGCTATTTACTCTTTACACTTTATCTCGACCACACTTCTAGGCCTGCTAGAGGATGTATCCCTGCTAATAGGAAGACTCATGTGGTTCATGCGTGATAGCGCTCAAACACATTTTCGTCACATTGTTCGCAATCCACTGGTTGACATCTAACATGAAAAATGGATAGGTAGGAGAGGAGCGTTTCCATGACCTGCACGTTTCCCCGACCTCACTCCTTTGGAATTTTATCGGTGTGGCCACCTAAAACAATTGGTTTATGCAGCAGAAATTAATAATTCAGAGGCGCTTCATCAGCGTGTCATGGGGGCCTGCGAATCCATTCGACAGCGTGTGGGAGTATTTGAAAGAGTTGGCCAGTCAAATATCCGAAAGGTGTCTTCCTGTATAGAAGCAAGCGTGGGACATTTGAAAAAGCACAACTGTCTACAACATGTTTTTTTTGTCTTTTCTTTCCCTTCACTTTCTGATCTAAGTCACCATCGCAATTTAAACTTATTTTCCCTTTCTCTCCATCTTTCGTTTCTCTTTTTTTCTCTTTCAAATTCGCTTCTCTCTTACTTTGTCTCTCTTTCCATTGCTTTCAATTTTTTTTCAAGAATTTCCATTCGTTTCTGTTTTAGTCATTCTCTTCTCTTCCATTTCTGTTATACATCTCTCTCTCTCTACACTTCACACCCTGAATATCTATCTCATTTCAATATATTAATTCTCTCTCACTCTTACTCCAAACTTATTTTCACCCCCTCTCTATCTTTTCTTTGTTTTATTTTTACTCCTTGTTCTCTCATATTCCCGGTCAAAACTGCATATTACTTATTTTTCTTTCTCTCAGCAATTTTTTTTCTTTTCAACCTGTCCCTATCCTCTATTTCTGTCTCTTTCGCGTCCCTCTCACTCATTCACTCACTTCCCTCTCTCTTGTCCAAGCATTGCTCTTCCATATAACCTCTCTCTGCTTTTCTCTTTATCTCTTCGTCCTTTCCTTATTTTTATGATCCCCCCTCTGTAGTTTTCTTAATCTCTTTAATAGCGACTCTCTTTCTGCTCTCTTTTTCACTTCTGTCACTCTCTCTTGTCGTTTGGTCTAAAGCTTTCCTTTTCACCTTTTATTCTTTCTTTACTATATTGTTACGATCTTTTTCTCTCTCTTTTTTTTTTCCATCTCCTTCGCTCTTTTTCTCAACTTCCATACCCATTATCTGTACTCCCCTTCCCTCATTTTGTTTTTCGTTCTCAAACTCTGATTTTGTTCTTCACGATTAATTGTCTTTCTCTCACTGACATTTTCTAATGCTAATATTTTCTTGTCCCCGGGAACTTTGACATATTCGGGCATGATCAAGAACCTCTAATGGCAGTAAACCGCCTTCATACGGATAGGACATAAGTTCAGCAGATTCACAAAAATACAAAATGGTGTATGACAAGGATGTCTTCACACCGGATTTATTCGATCTACACAGTGAGGTGATTCTGATTCTAAGATAATTTGAAGTCCTACCAGGATTCATTATCGGCAGCTACAATCTTAACGACATAGGATATTCAGTTGGCACAGTGTTGATAGCAAACACGGAAAGGAAACTGAAAAACCTTCTATAGAAAGTAGCGAAGGAAAGCGAGAAGAAAGGACTAAATATAAACTGCAATAAGACATAATTCATGGTTGTCAGTAAAAGGATGTGCCTAAAATACTGTTATGGTCCGGTTCCTTGTACCACGGTGATTGTCCAATAAAGAAGAACTCGAACACAGGTATGGAATAACAAACAGGAATATATACAGAGAAGTAGAAGTGTTAGTACGAACAATCAGGTTTAGTAGAGAGAACAATGTAGTCTCGACCAGTATCACTATTCCAATGTCTTGCAGTAATTGTCTGAACGCGACTCTGTTTCGGACTGCCTCTGACTCTTGAACTCTTGACTCAACTTGAACTGGGCATTCCTAACTCCTTGCCTCAGTTTCCATTTCCTAAAGGAGGGCCGCAGTATTTATTAAGTATGGAATAACCGTGCAGTCCATTGAATTATTATTAGGCGGTATTTATTAAGTATGGAATAGTCCATTATTATTATTACGGGTAAGATCTCATAACAAATACACATTACAAATCGGAGATACTAACAACCAAAGAAGTACAAAAATTTAAATATCTGGTAAGTGTTCTAACCGAAAAAGGAAAAGTGTAACACTGAGATCCGAAGACGTATTGGGATGGCCAAAGATGCCCTCCAAAAGCTAAGCAATGTATTAAGAGACAGAAAACTTCGTTAGAAACGAAAAAAAGAGTTCTGAACTGTTACGTGACATTTGTTCTTTATGACAGCAAATACTGTACAATCACCTCAGAGATGTAGAAAGACTCGAGGCAACAAAATGTAGTTCTACAGAAGGATGCTGAGGATACAATAGGCCGAATATATGAACAACAACGAGGTTTTAGAGAAAATGGAAACAAAAGGAAACTTATACTTAACATCATGAAAAGGCAGTTGAAATTTCTAGGACGCGTAATGAGGAAAGAGGGCTTGGAAAATCTGATACTCACAGAACAGATTGATGGAGAGAGGGACAGAGGAAAGCAACCCGTAACATACATGATGGATTTGAGCAAATGGATTGTTGAACAGGTTTTGGGAGAAATAAGAGAAAGAACAAAAAATTTATTAAAAACTACAAGGGACAAAATGATGTAGAGGCCCATGATCATCTACGTCCTGAAGGGACACGGTACCTAAAAAAAAGATGATACACACAATGTACGTGCTCTATTTCTCTCTCTCTTTCTCTCTCTCTCTTTCTCTCTCTCTTTCTCTCTCTCTCTCTCTCTCTCTCTCTCTTTCTCTCTCTCTCTCTTTCTCTCTCTCTCTCTCTCCTCGGAAATGTTTTTGATTTCATCCTCTCTTTTTCCCCTTTTCCTCTTATTTTGCTTACTGCTCATCTTTTCTATCACAACTCCTTTTTCTTTCTATATTCACCATCACTCTCTTCGTTTTCTTTCTCTCTTTCTCTCACCCTATCAACTGTCATTAACGCCTAACCATTCCCTCTTTTTCTATCCCTTACTATTTCATTTCTCTACCTCTGCCTCTATTAAAATTTCACCATTTTTATATTCCATATCATTGTTCTTCCTTTCTTTCTTTCTTTCTTTCTTTCTTTCTTTTTTTCTTTCTTTCTTTCGTCATCTGCCATTCATTATCTCTCTCTCTTTATTTCCCTATCTCTCCTCCTAAATTACTTACTGTGGTTCTTTCTATCTATCTATTACGTTTTATTTTTTATCTGTATTGACCACCACCTTTCTTTTCTTTTCTTTTTCTTTCTTTTTCTTTTTTCTTTCTTTCTTTCGTTTCTTTCTTTCTTTATTTATTTATTTGGTTCTTTTATTTATTTATTTATTTTTTATTTGACCACTTTCTTTTCTTTTCTTTTTTCTTTCTTTCTTTCTTTATTTATTTATTTATTTATTTATTTATTTACTCATCACACTCGCTCTCGTGATATCCCATTCCTCTCACTCTTTTTTTTTATTTCTCCTTCTCTACTCCGTTCTGTCGAACGTTTTCTCCCTATCAAATTTCCATTTTTTCTGTAATTGCTATCAGTACTCTCTTTCTTTCTTTCTTTCTTTCTACGTATTATCCCTGTCTTCATTTCTTTTTTCTTTCTTTATTTTTATGTTTTATTTTTTTATCTATATTGACCACCACTATTCTTACTTCCTTTCTTTGTTTGTTCCTTCCTTCCTTTGTTTGTTTCTTTCTTTCTTTACTCACCACACTCTCCTCACTCGTTCTCGTCATATCTCATTCCCTCTCACGCTTCTTTTATGTCTCCTTCTCTACTCCGTTCTGTCGAACATCTTTCTCCCTATCAAATTTCCATTTTTTGTATAATTGCTATAAGTACTCTTTTCTTTCTTTCTTTCTTTCTTGTTATCTCTTATGCGTTCTTACATTCACTTAATTTTTCTTTCTCTCTCCCTTATTTATCTAACAGTCTCTCATGTCTCTCTCTCTATCTTTCCCGGGACGTTTCTCTCTCTCAACTTCGTTTTCTCACTTCTCCCTTCTCCCACATTTCTCTTCCTCTCCTCCAACCGTTCTTCCGAATTTAATCCACTTTTAACATATTACGCACTTCTTCTTTGTTTTTTTCCCTTGCTACTGTTTTCGAAATCGTTTGATTATACATTATACAATGTTTTGCACCCATTTGATTATATTTGTTGTCGTAGCCGCATCCATTGAATTAATGAACACAGCTGCAAAACTATTTATTTGAAAATAAATACATAAACAGATTTCTTTATATATATATATATATATATATATATATATATATATATATATATATATGTATAATCTAAAATAAACCAAATATCTCTTATCGTGACTGGCAGACTGTTGATTCGATATAAAAGGATGCTATTGATTTTTGTACCTCTTTTTAGTTTTATTTTCTCACTCTTCTTACTCCATAGGAAATCAGCTTCTTTTTTCCCTCAATTTAGCGTATTTTCGTCAATGATAAAAAAGGCCCATAGAATCAATAAATAGCGTTTACAGATGTTTATGTTGTTAGCTAAACGATTCCTTCTTCGTAAAAAAAAAAAAAAAAAAGAAAAGGAAAAAAAAAAGAAATTAAAAGAAAGAAAGTATAAACAGAAGGTAGACAGGCGTCTTCCATTTTTTTGCAAACGACAGCATTTATAACCGGAAGTATAACGAACGTACCAACATTAAATGGAGAAAAGTGTTTTCACAACAAGTCTTTCTTTTGCCTCGCTTACGCACAGACTTTGAATATCTGATGCTCCTATGACATTCATTAGTGAGTATTTGCAGTTGAAACGCTAAGCCTTGATTTCTTTGGTGTGCTATTTTTCAATGGCTTCCTATTTACGCCAAAGAGGAGCTAGTTACATAGAAAAAAAAAGATTTTCTGATTGTGAACCACTGTACAACAAAACGTATTTATTGAAAAAATAAAAATAAAAAAAAAACACCAACAAATATTTACACAAAATAGTTATATATTTCTAGTTATTTTAGAATCGGGACAATTCAGCGTGAGAACTAAAAGATATTGATACTGCATCCACTAAAGAGCGGGTAAGAAGTCCGTCAAAATGGCGTCACTTTTCGGGTCGATATTTGCAGATACACTCATAAACACAACCTCTGATTAGATTATTCATTTTGCTTTTGTTTTACGGTTTATCAACACATTAACATGTTATTTAAAACCAGAAAATAGTTTTGGGGAATATAAGAATTTTTATTTTGGTGAAATGATAATAGATTAATGACACAAGTCTTACTAATTAACCCATAGCTGAGGGAGAAAAGGTGGATTCATACCGTTCCTAAGGGCCTTTGCGCATAAGTGAATGTAACGAAATCAACGAGAATTGAAACCCGGCTTTCTGATTAACAATTCCGAGCCCTTATCCATTACACAACACACATGTCTTACGGCACTTGGTATTCTCAATCAGTCACCCATCGAGAAACTGAACAGGATCGATTTTGCTTAACTTTAGTGATCATACGGTGTTTCAACCTGATATAGCAGTAAGCACATAATTTAAAAAAATATTTCTCAAAGCTAAGTCTGATAATGTTTTGTTTTGCCTTACGATAAGTTGTATCTGGTAAACGGAGATCGATTTTGCAGACTGTACATTGTTCTAAGGGCGATTTTGGCAGACCCTACCTTGTTCTAAGGGCAATTTTTGCAGACCGTACCTTGTTCTAAGGGCGATTTTTGCAGACCGTACCTTGTTCTAAGGGCAATTTCTACAAGCGAAACCTAAATTGGTGAAGAAAACTTATGTTCCATATCATTTGTGTATAGGTATTTCTCGACAAGAAAGCATTGACTTTGTGATGCTTGATATGTAATGGATATCGGAGCGGGACGTACAAAGGCTGAACCGAGTTTACATTCTGGCCGAATCTGTTTCGTTTATTCGAATTTATAAATGCCCTCAGAAAAGGCTAGAACCGAACTTTCTTCCACTACGGCTTAAATATCAGCACAGCCTGGACTCTCTTGGCAGTTAGTCAAGAAGAAGGAAAACTGTCGTAAGTAATATATCTGATCATGTTTTTTAGACTTAGTAAAACAAACCAAGTTTGGAAAAGGACAACTCTAAATTCGAAACTAGCCTGAAGAGTGATGGGGACCAACAGATTATCTTGCACTAGGGATCACTAGTGCAGGTGTGGCTGCAGTAGATGTATTAACCCTAATGTCTTACGGGATTCGAGATCGCGTGTTACATATTGTAATAGTCACGTGCTAAATTTATCCCCAGACAGAACGCGAGTATTGCACAGACAAAGACAGTATTCTGTGATATATTCTGGTGTCTGCTATACAGAGTAAATAATCGAGGAATTTTATGCAATTTCTTTGCGCCATAATCGATATCAATATTAATTAAAAATGAAAATCGATTAATACCGAGAGGCGTCAGACACGTTTAGTTTTATATGCGTAAGGTTAATTCAATTTTTTACCGAATTTATTTTATTTTATTAATGTGATTTTTAATAAAATCTGGCACTTCATTTCGAGAGAACTTCTTAAGGGATTTCATGGTATTATATTGTCTTTCAGTTAAATCGTGTTTTCCATCGTAAAAGAACGATTCCGGTTATGATTTTACGGATAGAGGTCTGAGGAATTCCCCGGATGAAGAAGGCACAACAGTTTTACAATCTATAAATATGATTATTAAGTAGACGAGATATAAAGCGTATAGTAACCTACGAGACGGGCAGAAGTTCACTATAGATCACGTGTTGTACAAAAACACAACAAAACGCAACAATATGGCGTCGCCGGTAGTATGTTTTAGTCGCTTGGAGGAACCAGAATTTATTGAGACGGAGATCCGGTGCTTTGCAGCTCAGGCTAGAGCTAAAATTTGAAAAGCAGCAAGTGCTGCGAGAGGTCATTTCATCATGCAAATGGGACATAACATGACCATTATATCAAAGAAAGGAAAAAAATCCTAATTGCCCATTTTGATCAATTAAGACCCAGACTTGAAGAGCACTACGCCGTAATGGAGGAAGACCTTGACAGAGAAGAAAGGATGAGATCTACAGATCAGGATAGTGCAATAAAAGAAGTGACTCAAACACGGAAGAAGAAGAAATGAGAGTGTTGTGGTGTTGTAAGATATGTTGGCAAGGGTCACCGTGAAATATAATAGCAATCAAGAAGGAAAACTGTGTTCTTATAAACAACACTCCACATGAAATATGCACAGAATATATGAGAGAAATAAGTCAAACTCCATGAACATTAAATAAATATTTGTATTATAACAACAATATACAAACATCAACAATAAGCATGAAAAAGTTACTTCCCTTTTGTCTGTAATAAAAAGGGTGAATGCAGTTAAGTAATGTTGAGTTACAATATTAAATGTTAATTAATTATAAAGTTCAATTAATGTTCTTAGCTCAATGAAGAATAATTTCACAGTCTGTTTGTGAGTGTGAAAAAATGTAATGTGCACAAGTGATATTAATAGAAGTTAATAAGATTACTCGAATGAGTGATAACTAAGAATTAAAATGTTTTAAGTAATATAGCGCCGTGTCATATATTCAGAGAATTGAACTGCTACTGCTGTTGGCTAACAGCGAGAGAGTTTATATAGGTATGCATAGGCTCAAGTGAGCTTGGCGCCAAAAAATATTAGAAAAATACTAAAATACGCGATTGGCCAGGAAATGGACCAATCCGTGATTTTAAAGAAAAGTTCAAATAATGTGCGATGGCAAAATTGTCATATAGTAAGTATCATATATTTATGAACCAATGACATTAAAGAAAGCGGAGCTGTGGCAAATGTAAGTGATCACCACAAGAGCAAAACCTCCATTAAAGAGAACAGGACATAAATCGCAAAGGGGAGAGGAGGAGGAAAGAGGTTATAGAAGAAGTTCAGAAACAACCAAAGGGATTAAACCTCTTCGGCTCAGAGAGGTGTAGTTGATTGGTAAATAGGATTGTATCTGTTAAGCAGAAGAACTATAAAGCGTACAGTAAACTAAGAGACAGGCAAGAAGATGACTACTGATCACGTATTGTAGAACAGCACAATGCAACACAATCATTTACAATGCATTGCATCAAAAGACCTGACCTACATTCCAGTCTAACAAAACGCATTTTTCTGTGCAAATTTGAACGAGTTGGCTGATGTCCCAGTAATTGTCCTCCGAATTCACGTCTTCTTCATTGTACATTTTCCTTTAAATCGGAGGTCGCAAACTCAATAGCACTAATTTTTCCTTTTCATAACGAGAGTGTACAGACGTAAAACATTTCTACACATGTCCCCTTCCTAAAAAAAAAAAAAAAGAAAAAGAGAAATCTTTAATTTACATTTTTCCGGCATTTCTCTAAGCAACTGTATTTATTTGTTTTATATGTCGCGCAACGATCTGTACCAGCGGCTGATACTAGCGACGCCGCCCAGGTATATTGGATAAACCCAACAATCGGAAAGTGGATTTGTGTAATGTTTCATCAGTTTTAATAATTGAAAGCTTTCGTCGCTTTAATGAGGAAGGGGATTATGCCGACAAATATTTATTGGATAACATAGATTCTTTGATTATTAGGCGACGGATTTATGAATGCAACTGCCAAACTTATATATATATATATATATATATATATATATATATATATATATATATATATATATATTCTGCTTATACGTTATTTTTATAGATACAATTCATTTAATTAAATGCTCTTTTTATAAAACACTATTAATTACATTTACTGGCCAGAATGTTCTGTTCGAGTAATTTCGTAGAAAATATTCGTTCTCCGACATGAATCGAACCTGTATTCCTATACGGAAACCGTCATTTGATCTGACGTGCCATACAATTGAGCTACAGAGAAACGTTTAATATAATGTTTATTATATTAAACGCATATTAATTTAATATAATAATATAAATTTAATATATTAATTTAATATAATAAAATAATATAAAATGTATATTAATTTAATACAATATAATAATAAATTAAATAATTGTCGGACTTAATCCATATCATTATATATATATATACATATGTGTGTGTGTGTGTGTACTTAACACTTAATTATGAGTAGTTTTTCATGTAGGCATAAAGGGCAAGAAATGACTAAAACACCAAAAGTAAAATGGAAAATAATAAATAGAACAAGAACTTGCAAAACCTGGGATGACCCATGCCCTTTATGCCTACATGAAAAACTACACATAATTAAGTTTTTAAATAATGAAAATTTATTAAACCATAGACATAAGTTAACGGTTTTTTGCCGACATCAACTAATTTTCCCATTAAATAATTAGCTTAAAAAATAATAAATTTCATAGTTTAATAAAGGGCGAAAAAGCTTAACCCAATCTTAAATAGAAAAACCCATTATGAAGTCGTCAAAAAACAAATTGTAGTTCAGTGCAACGCGTTTATATATGAAACAGCCATTTGGATAACAAAAATATAAAAAATCTGTAACTGACCAGACGATGTGTGTACATGAATGCCATCAGCCGCTTTGAAATAGATACCCAACCCTACCTCGGCTTGACGTCTTTTCAAAGGTGACTGATACGTGGATAAGAATTAACTGTTAGACCCACTTATCACAATGGGAACCCCAGCCGTTTCCATAGTAATTAATTTTGGGAACGAACATGCTTATAAAGATGCGTAAAATTTAAGATTGTTTATTCCTAAATTTTCGCTTGAGGATGAAACAGGGCTTGATACCTTAATTCAATTTAATTTTAATAATTATATTGAGTGTTTCGGCTCTCGGTTTTGAAACATGAGAACTGTTATGTAGCGAAAGAACATATTTTTTTTTTTTTTAAATAATATATATATATATATATATATATATATATATATATATATATATATATATATAAAGGAACATCAAATTTCAAGCTACCACGCTACCCAGATTTCGACTGTTAGGTATCCTCAGGTAAACGTATTTTACGAACAGTTACACCCACACACATATATATATATATATATATATATATATGAAGAAATATAATTTTAAGGTGTGCAATATTTACGGCATAAAGTGCTCAATATCAGAGATACAGCGTATGTAAATATAGATATAAGGTTGAACATTGAAGTCACCACTCAGAGACGACAGGCTCTTTTGTACTAGACGCAATCGTTAGTCCGGCTGAGTGTTGACTTCAATGTTCACTTATATATATATATATATATATATATATATATATATAAAATATCAATTCACTCCAAGCCAGGCGATAATGGTACAAATATGCAAAGGGCTACTCGGAGTTAAAGCGAATGAGAAAACTTTACAAGGAACCAGAAATCCAATCCTAAAAAACAGGAAAGAATAAAATATTTGATTGCAAAGCTACTATATTCTGGCACACTTGCATGTCTTTTAGACTGCCAATTGTTGTGTCTACTAACATTTATATCTTGGTCGGCCTCTGAATTTTCCAGCCGAACACACATATATTAATTTATTTTTGACCAGCTAATTTTCTTTTAAACCTCTTTCCTTCAATATGACAGATAAGAAAAAAATTAATAATTTGATAATTATCTTTTTTTTTTCCCCAGCGTTTTTATATTTTCCCGTTTTGTAGTAGTAAGGGCGTACAAAACTTTTACATTTTGTTAATTTCTCTCTATTGTCTGACTGTTTAAGAAGTATTTTATTTTCCTGTTGTTGTGAAGACTAGTAGTACAGATTTATTCCGAGCTTTCGCTTGTCATGTATATATATATATATATATATATATATATATATATATATAATATTATAAATTAATTGATTTAAAATATGGTTTTTTTTCGCTGCACAGTTCTAACCATGTTTCAAAAATGGAAGCTAAAAGCTTCGAATTTAATTTTGTAATTAAATTAAAAACATTAGTTCCATTTCATCCTCAATCGTTGGAGGATGAAATGGAACTAATGTCTTTAATTTAATTACAAAATTAAATTCGGGGCTTTTAGCTTCCATTTTTGAAACATGGTTAGAACTGTGTAGCGAAAAAAAAC
>CAHIKZ030000490.1:547500-580000 GCA_903632075.3 Acanthosepion pharaonis
AATTGGCATACATTGATATTAATATCATAGTTTCACACTGCGTTAATCACCTTGGATTTTCGAAAATGGATAATCCTATGGAGTTTGCCTCCCACGACGATTAAGCTTACAAATGCGCCACAATGCATTCAACACACCTTCATTGAATTAGAAGAGTGGTGGGAGGAAGCAAAAGAAACAGGTTGCCAACTAGGAATTACGAGTAATTTAAAATAATTTGGGAAAATCACGCAGGGTTAAGAAAATTAAAAAAGAAATACAGGAATGTGCACTCAAATAGATGTATTCTCTAAAAATAATGTTTATATTGTAATAACGTCGGATAAAAATATTTTATTAAAGCAATTATTGTGTTCAAGTTTCAACAAAGCTCGGAGATGTAGATTTAAAGGAATACCAATAGTGGTATGCTTTTCTAAAATAGGCTAATTGAGTGTGATGACGACCTCCAGTAGCCAAATTGGTAACGGCATGTTTCAGCTATATGAGTGGGAATAGTTTCGTAGCCTCTCAAAAGCACATTTTTCATCATTAGATCTTTTCGGTCTAGGCCGGTAGATATTAATTTCAGTTTTTAAGAAAGAAAAGAAAACGTGATGTCAATTTGAAACAGGTCTATCCATTAAAAATAAAATTTCTAGTAATAAGAAATAATGCTAGATCTGTGTTTTAACATTCACCACTGAATTAAGCGCATTTAATAAGAAAGAGATTATGCTGAAAAGAATGACAAAAAGTATTTATGTTACCTAATAAATATTGTTTTGTATTATGCTAATTTTACTGTTAATTTGTAATGTCTTCATTGCGACTATAGTTAAGTTTAAGAATGCCTCTGTCGACTATTTTGTGCATTTTAGGAAGGTTCAGCTGATGAGTTTAATGAATATGTTACGCGAAAATAAACTTGGTAAACGTATGAATCCGACATTTTCCCCCAGCTATGAGTTAAATTTTAGGATTTGTCTGGAAAATCATTGTTCTCTCAAAAAATTGTTAATTCACTCACAAAAAAAAAATATTCTTACAATCAAGATATATAATTGGTCGTATGACACACCCCAGCCTTTATAACTACTGTTGTCATAATTCATATTGCTATTGTAAATAGTAAATTTCTTAGTAAATGCGCTTAATTCAATGGTGAATGTTAAAAAACATAGATCTAGTATTATTTCTTCTATTGCTATAAATTCTGTTACAAGATAGGTAAACACCATAGTTATTACCGTGGTCCTAATTAAATACGTACATTTCACATGAATATATTACATTATATTATTGCACCTGAAAAAGCTCGATATCTTTACACAGAGATATATTAAAAATTGAAAGTTATATTAAATAGTGAAAAGAGAAAAATGTTTCTACCTTAAATAACCTCCGACCACGAGTCCCCTAACCCACTAGAATCACAGGGGCCGTAGTGATATTTCCTGGGAAAGATAGCCTGACGGAGCCGAGAATTTTCCTTCTCGTAGATTTGTTTTCACCCAATGTTACTAGTCGGTCCTATTATTAACCATAGATGGATGCAAAAGAGATGGGTACATACTTTTCCCAAATGAATACAATGAAATCGTTTGGGAGTCGAACTCGGCACTCCGATTCTCCAATCCGAGCCGCTATCCATTACCCCACCTTTACTAGCTTACTGAACAGATTAAATATCAGACGTATTATGTTACATGCGTTTGTTTTTTATTATTGATGGGTTGATGTTTCTATTTCTGTTGGAATCTTTTTGGTTCTTTTAGAAAACCTAGAAAAAAAAAAGCTTTAGTCCGGTAGATCCATAATCGCCCACGTACGGAAAGGGCAGGGAAATAGGAAAGAAATATAATTTACTGAACAACCGTAATTCTTAATGCTTACGAACGTTTACAAGTTCTTGATTTGTTTTGTTAAATTGCTGAATTGTGCAAAACTCCTTTCCACGCGCGCTAAGGCTCGAGGCGTTTACCTGTAGCCGGATGTGCGTCACTATTTTTAGCATAAAACCTATTTGCTCTCTGTTTGGTATTTTATACAAATTTTGAACGTGAAACTATTCTAAATTGGAAGAAATCTGGTAGTACCGTTTAAAATCAGTACGACTGACGATTCAAAATGTGGAGTTTAGTGTCACTTGAAGACGATTATCTTGAGATACGGGTTCGAATATCATCATATCCTTTATGTCTGATGACTTCATGGTGTTATTGTGAGGGGAGGGGCTCTTCTGACGTGCTGCATCTCTGGAATGTGTTTGAAAACAATAGCACCGTTAGATATCTTTGTGAATTCTGAAAGACTAAATGGCTCGGAAGCAGTCAATGGTTGTGCGAGCACAAGGTTATATTCATTAGTTTATTTTACGGATTGTCAACCCAGTTTTGTTTAGATAAAGTCGAAGCATAATTTTTGGATGATAAAAATAATTCCATCTTATTTGCAAATGAATTTCCTTTACAAGCCCTACTTTTTAACCCATAGCTGTGGGAGAAGATCTGGATTCATACCTTTTCCAAGTGAAAATGGATGTAACAAACTCGATTTAAATTTGAAATTATTCGGAGCCGCTTACGCCACACACAATTCCTTTAGCTTTTAAGCTAAATCACCAGCGATTATCAGTTTTAACAAAGCCAGTGCACTCAGACCCTCAGTCATGGTGACTTGTGTTTTTTAAAACAAAAGCCATCATGACCTAGAGTTTGAATGTACTGGCTTTGTTAAACCTGGTGATCACGCCAGATTATTCGCTCTCTCCCAGAAACTGTAACTACCTTTTCCTGAATATAGATGCAGTACAAACCGACGGTGGGTTCTGTAGGAGTTGAACATGTACAGATATGCCTGAGCAGGCGCTTGCAACAGGGATTGACTAACCACCGTAGCAGCCGCGGTTCTGACCGTAAACGAGTAACCGGCCACTATTTCAAGTCGCCTATTCTCAGTTTGAAACGCTAAAGTTGATTGTATTTTTTTTCCCTCGATGCATTTCTACCGGCCTTGGACTTAGATAAAGAGCTGTTTGTTTATTTCTCAATGGCAGCTTCCACGGGAAATAACAAATCTAAAGGAGAAGCGTATTTTTAGCGAATTTGAATGTTTACATACAATAAATGACACATATAATCGTATCTATACTCTAATAGACTTCTTGGAACAGAGAATAAGCAGGGAGAGAGTCGTGAACAACCAGCGAAAATGTCTTTTAGCTTTGTTCATGCTGAACAAATGAACCGACTGGCTGGTTCAAGGAAGCGAAAATAACGACCACAAGTATACTTGATTTATCAGGATGGATACGAAACCAACTGATGACTCGATTAACTGGTAACCCAGGTAACAGGAATCTAGACAAATAGATATTGACAAAGCTTACTTTAGTCTGGGTCAAAACCATGAATGCGATGCGGGTTGGGGGGGTACATCCAGTGACGAGTCAACGCACTACAGCAGTAATATTTTAGGTGACTAGACCGCTGGCTTTAAATTATGTTTCCATATATGAGAATGAATCAAGAATTTCCGGGCGTTAGTCACTTATTATATAAGTTTCAACATTCAAACTTACACTGGATAATGTTTGATCTATGTGATCTAGCGAGAAATGTTTGATTAAGTGCATTGACAAGAAAGGAGATATTGAAAAAGTAAATATTTATTGATGAAGTAAATTCGTTTATCATAATAAACTCACGAACTATAACTACATATAATGTTTTCAAGATAATCTCTTTCCTTGTCAATGCACTTAATTCAGTTGTGGATATTAATAAAATAGATCGAATATTATGCAATGTCCACTTTATCCACTGTGCCATGTGTCCTCAAGAACAAATGGCACAGTGGATAAAGGTTAGTTAGATCCAGTGACAGGACCCAAAGTGTTTAAGGCACTGGAGAATTTGGAGAGGGGGATTAATAGGAGATAACTGATAACTGACATCCATTAGACATGGCACGTGGAACAGTCTACCTCAGCGAGCGAAATAGAGGGTTCAGTTCGACATTCTAACCGCTTGAAGAGGGCCGGAGCGTACAACGGCCGAAACGTTGTGATAAATATGGCAACAAAGATGAGGACAATAATCCGAATAATGTAAATAGTGTACATAATACATCATCTCAGAAATATAGACAAATACAAAAACGTATTGCTGCTAATGTTTTTTTTTTCCAAAAATGTATTGCGGTAATAATTTTTTACAAAAATATATTGTAGTATTAAAACCTATTTTTACACTTTCATAGTATTTTGACCCCAGTTAACTATTTTCCCATAGCTGAGTCCCTAACAGGAGTTCCCACCCCCGGTTAGGGTTGACCTGGGAACACCAGCAATTCCATGCTACTCAAAACCTCCTGATCAGAGGCCTTGCTTTTGGATGTAGTTTATCGTCTTACCCAAGATACGGATGTAGTTTATCATCTTAACCAGGACGCGGATGTAGTTTATTGTCATACCCAGGATGCGGATGTAGTTTATCGTCTTACCCAGGATGTCTCAACATGGAAACATCTATCAGAGTGCCTTGAGGAGATAGTGCTGCACTGGACTAAGAGGTCGACTGCTGGAAGACCCTATGTCTGGCAACAGGACCCAGCGCCATGCCACACATGCAGGAGAACCCTGTCATGGTTGTCAGATAATTTCTACAATCACATCACCCCTTGTATTTGGCCACCTAACTTCGCAAACTGTAACCTCTTGGTTGTTATGCGTGGGGTGCTGTTCAGCGAAAGACCAACAAAACTTGCAATAGCAAAAATGAATTGAACGCAACGATTAGAGCTGCATTCAACACGTTAAACGAGGAGACCGTCCAGAATAGTTGCAGAAGATTCCGAAGTCGTCTAGAGGCTGCGGTTAATGCCAGTAGCGATTTTATGGAATAAATTTACTCTTTTTTTGTGGAATATTGGTAAATATAAATGTTAACTTCTGTTTTTGCGTAAATTAGACAATATATACATCGCAGACTGTTCACACACACACACACACACACACACACATATATATATATATATATATATATATATATATATATATATAAGAAAAACAGACCAATTTAAGGTACCACTATAATAATTTATTTCCCCAGAGCCCTTTTAAAGGACGCCGGATCATCAAATAGCACTTCCAAAAAACCAAGTTCTTCATAACTATATATATATATATATATATATATATATATATATATTTCTGAGATGAGGTAATGTAGCTATTTACATTGTTTTGATTGTTGTCCTCATCTTTATTGTAATATTCATGACGTTTCGGCCGTTGTACTCTCCGGCTTTCTTCAAATTCTATATGTTGGAATTTTGAACTGAACTCTGTACTTAGACCACAGGTATTTTAGTTCCCTGTTCAATGCTTGTTCTGGATTGCTCAATTTTCAGTTAATTTTTGTTCACCTCTGCTGTGGCCATTTTCTAAAAATCACAAGTCGTTGGGTCAATACACTTTTTATTACTTCAGCCAAAGCTTTTATACACTGGGTCATGTGTCCTTGGGTAGACGTTATTAAATATGACAATAAAGCTAAGAGCAGTCTGAACCCTGTAAATTTTATATATAAAAATTCAAGAAAATCCTTAAAAATCCAGCCCGGTTATAATTTATTTCACGAATATATTTATATATTCATCTCTTCAGATCGAAGGGTTTTAGAAATAGAATCAATCCATCCAGACAGTCGTCCTGGGTATGACGATAAACTACATCCGCGTCCAGGGTAAGACGATAAACTACGTCCAACAGCAAGGCCTCTGATCAGTAGGCTTTGAGGAGCATGGAACCACCTCTTAATTGCTGATGTTCCCAGGTCCGCCCTGATCCGGGGTGGTAACACCTGTTAGGGTTCCAGCTATGGGCAAATAGTTAACCTTGAAACTGAGGTAAAAAGCAATATAAAAGTGTAAAAATAGGCTTTAATACCAGAAATACTTTGTAAAAAATTATTAACAGAAATAATTTTTTTAAGAAAAAAAACAAAAAAACAATTACCAGCAATACGTTTTTGAAAAAATAATATTACCAGCTATACGTTTTTGAAAAATAATATTACCGGCTATACATTTTTGATGAAAAAAAATATTAACAGATATAGATTTTTGACAAAACAAAATATTACCAGGAAAAAAAAATGTTGTTGGCATTCTGTAAACCAAACCAGACCAAACCGTCCAGACAGAAAGAAGAAGGAAAAGGAAAAAGCATTTTCATAATAAAAACGGAAAAAAGAAAAAGAAAATTTCAATATAAAATGAAAAAAATAAATTACGGAAGAATGAGAGAGAGAGAGAGAGAGAGAGAGAATATTTTCATTATCATTAGAGATGAAAAGAACAGATACTCCAGTCTGATCCAAGCTCTATGGCCAAGAAAATCGTATCTCAAGGAGCAGATCTGCCCGAATGCCAAATTTTTCCTTATAAGGAAACTGCTAATATTACCAATAACATTAGAGATGTAGAGAACACATACTACACTTTGATCCAAGACTGATGGCAGGTAGTGAAGAAAAGTGTAACATGAGTAACACTTGCTGCTCGGTTAATTATTTCCGAATGTTTCCTTATAAGGTAACATCTCAGATTAGCATTACCATTACGATTCTTAAATGTCTTCAATATTCTGTTGCAATAATTATGCCCTTCAGAATGTATGCAATTCATCGATATTCGATTGTCCATTTCAAATGTCACAATCTACATTCGTATCAATGAAAAGGATATATCTTTCCAGTTTTAGAACGGCCAGACTTCTAGTAGACGACGCCAGGCAAACATTCGTCGATCGCTCCTCTGATGATAACAGTACCGCGCATCTACTGATTATCTGTCAGGTCGCGAAGACTTCAACATTTCTGGTGATTGGAGTCGTTATTATGCTTAATTCTTGGGTTGCAGCAAAGATAGGCGAACGGACAGAAAGCCGATCGGATCCGAAATCATATCGAATAATAATTTGGGCGTTTCTATATTTGATTCTACAGTAATAATGGCGTTGAAGTCGAAATATTTCCACTCTTTTGTCAAGGAATCCGGCTGGTAGATATTTAAAGGAATGTGAATTTAATGTCCGGGAAGATTTAGCTATTATATAGAAAGCGACGGTTGCGTTTTAGGTTCACTATTACTGAAAGCGTAAGAATTGGTTAGTTCTTGTGTTGATCGAGGAAAAATGAAACGGTGAACAGCGTAAACACATGATAAAGCTAATAATGTCTACTGTAACCCGTTCAGTACCATCAAATTTGCTTGTCTGACCTTTCATCGAAGCTCCATTTTCTAGCTTAGCTAGTGCGAACCTTCGCAGCTAAGTTTCACGCTGCCATTTCTACCGGGTTTAATCATACTCACCCCCCCCGTATTCCAAATATAATAAAAAAGTTCCACTCAGACTTTTTTCCTCAAAAAATCCCTTTTAAGCATGTTTGTTTGTTTGATTGATTGGTTTGGTTGTTTTCTTTAACAGCATATCAACCTCTGTGAGTTATTTAATCCCCGCAGCGACATGTATTTTGAACGCAATTGTATGCCTTCAATTGCAGATATGTTTATTAATTTCATACTCCCATGCTTATAGTTTGTATATAAAATATGTTGCCGGTAATTGCTTTTATAAAAATTCATTTTTATACTAAAAGTATATTGTTTTTAAAGTAAAATTGCATTGTTTGTCATTGTACTACAAAATATATTCTTGTTTTTTTTTATTTTTTCGTTGTACTATCAAATATTTTTTATTCATTTATTCATTGTACTATCAAATATATATTCTTGTTTTTTTGGGGGTTTTTTTTTAAATGTATTGCTTGTAATTTCGGTACAAAAATGAATCGTTAATTTAAGAAGAAGCTATTCTTATACTTTCTAGTGTTATTGTTTTTGTTAAGGATTCACTATTTGCCCATAGCTAGGACCCTAACAGGTGCTACCACACCTGGTAACGGTGGACCTATGAACAACAGCAATTAAGAGCTGGTTCCACGCTCCTCAAAACCTTTATATTCTATCCTTCTTATTGTGAATATAGCTTTCTTTGTTATTCCTCTTCCTTAAAAATTCCGCGTTACTTACTTATTTTGTCGATAGTATTTTAATATTCGTTATTAGAACCATATCTCTTTCGTTTCAAGTCTCTTCTCCTTATGTCAGGAAATTCTATAGCATTCACTGCTGGATGTGAAGCTAAACATGACGTATGTGTTTAGCTTTCCTTTTTTTTCGTACATTTTTCTATGTTTTAATACTTTGCTTAGTTTCTGATAAACATCTTTTACTATTCCTTTGCCTATTCGGATTTCTGACATATTTTCTGTCGTCTGTTACTGCACTACCTAAAACTGTTTACATTAATTTCGACATCCTCAGTATCTAGATCACACTTCGGCTCGTCGCTTTTGCTGATAGCTATTCATTCTGTCTTCTTTCAGTTAATAGTCCATTCTTATTGTTTTTCATTACTGAAGAATGCCATTATTATCCTCATAACTAAAGAGACATGGCATTAAAAATAATAATTAAATTTTTTGCCTACCAATATATGTCTAATCTTGTGGGCAATGCCCATTGAATGATTGTAGTATTTATTCACTCCGGCAGCAAATTAAGATTCTGTTTTTCTAAAGAAAAAACTTCCCTTCCCACGTTCTATTTTTGTTCTACAGTAGATGCTTAACCGATAGCCATTCGGACAATGAGAATGTAGATCTAACAATACTGGTGTTAAACACTAACCGGTTATCTGTTTACCAGAAAAAAAAATATTGCCTCTGGTCATTCAGTTCTTACATATAAAGCGCATAGGTATTAGAAGAATTATCAAGAGTAACGCCGTCTTGGGTATGATGATAAACTACATCCGCGTCCAGGGTAAGACAATAAACTACATCCGCTTCCCGGGTAAGACGATAAACTACATCCGCGTTCTGGGTAAGACGATAAACTCCGACAGCAAGGGCTCTGATCAGGAGATTTTGAGGAGCGTGGAACAACCACTTAATTGCTGGTGTTCCCAGGTCCATCATGATCCTCGGTGGTTGCAACTGTTAGGGTTCCAGCTATGGGTAAATAGCTAACACCCAAATTTGTGTAAAAATAGGTTTTCATACCAGAAATACTTTGTAATTAAAAAAATTATTACTAGCACTAATTTTTGAAATTATTATCAGCAATACTTAAAAAACATATCAGTAATACAAACAGGTATACACTCTTAATAAGTTGGATTATACTCAAAAATATAAGTAATTGAAAAATGGTTCAAATATATATGTATACATACACACCTTTTTTCCAAACTATCACTATGAACTATTTCAAAAGTTTTGTTAGCATTAAATGACCCACTGAGGTTTTGATATGCCATAAAACAAAACAACCGACAAGCGTAACGATGTCTGAGGCGCTTGCAATTCCAGGTGACATTGCAGTAATAATTAAATCCCTGATTCTCAACATGTTACTTTCTTTGGTAGTGCAATAAACTCTTAAGGGGTAATAAGTATTCAGGTGTGTTATGAGACTGCTATACTTTTTTTTAAACAGGAAAGTAACAGCGAGTAAGTAAGAAGGAAGTCTTAAAGAAAATGGCAACTGAATGAACTCTTCTACTGAGAATCATTTAAAGACAGCAGACATCCCTTGTACACGTAATGAGAACTTGACCCCCAAGGGGCGTATTGAGGGTAAAAGAGAGAGGGGAAGTTACCGAGCCGAAGTTGTGTGAATGCCTGACAGAACGGGGAACGGGAGCTTTAGCATGAGGATAAAACTGTTAAGAACCACACGTGATAGGAACTTGTGGAGAGCCATTATCTCCTCCCTAAAGGGACGTGGTACATAAAAGAAGAAGTTACAGCATTTTATATACGCATTAGAAGTGCACCACGACGTGGTGCAATTGTTAGCCAACTTACTTCGCTAGATGTATTGCGACTGAGTAGTGAGTTCGATCCTCACTGGGTGTTTACAGTTAGTAAATAACTATATACGTATTTGTATTTTTTTTTACCTATATATTTTCGATATCTGTGAGCATGTGGCCGGGTGATTAAATTTTTAGCATTCCGACTATGAAGTGATTTTCCAATCGTAGCTTAGATGTGGCACAAGGCCGAAAGTATGGGGCACCCATTGAAGATCGAACTCACTACTCATTCTAGCGAGGCAAGCGTGCTAGCCATTACACTGCCACGGGGTGCCCACATTCTGATTATGAAACCCGAGTTCTAAACTCAGCATGGTCGATTTTTCAGGAAAGTGATTCTTGCAAATATCGGGGAGCTGATCCCAGTTGGGAAGTGCCTGATCCTGATGGGAAATGCTTGAAAACCATAGAAAACCGGTTGACCCAAGCATTGTCAATGAAACTAGGTAGAAGAAACTGTGCGGAAGCCGTCCATGTTTGTGCTAGCACAAAGTCGAATGTCATCGTAGCCGAGTGTTTCAATATGATGGTCTTGTTCAAACGGAAGATCACACCAGATTATGCGCCCTCTCTGCAAGAAACTCCCAGAAAGGTTCGCTCAGCATAATTGCAGTATAAACCACAGGTGGGCTCTTTGGATGTTGAAGAAAGAAAAAAAAATGCACCTGGACTGGTGTCTGCAACAGTGATTAGGTAGCTACCCTAGTAGACAAGTATATTTGGACACGAACAACTAGCCATGCATTCTAAAGAATTAGCTGCAAATACTATATGAATACCAAGCAGAAATCTTCAAGGCAAAGTTCTGCTTCTTTTAGTGTCTGACCCAGTGACCGGAGCTTGTCTGCTTCTGCCACAGCTTATTTCCGGTGATTGGATCTATTATGAGGCAAGAAAACGTAAAGATGTGACATTAACAATATTAACGCATATGGGTGCGCCAGCCCGCGTAAAAATCTGAAATATGTCAGTGGGGAGGAAAAGGTTACGAACCACAGATTTAGAATAAATGACATTTATATTTGAATCAAAAAATAACTTCAAAAGCAGCCCTGTGTTCGAACGTCACATCACAAGCCCTGTGTTTTAGACACATTGACCAATACGAAATTTCCCAGGTAGTAATGCGTTCGTTACTTCGAGCTCTTGTTCGCATCTTTAGTATAAATAGGCGGAAAACCGCTTTTCTCACGGGCCGAAATGTTACAATCCTGTCGCTAAACGATCGGTATTTCCCTGGACAATGTCCAGACGAACTACACCTACCAACTGTAACCCCCGCCACATCTAAGAGAAACACACTGCGTACACTGAGACAAGCCACCCTCATTCAAGTCGTATTCCATTAGTAAGAAGTAAGTTTTGCGCAAACAGCTATTCCAAGGAATGTCTAATTTGTGGAACCGACTCCCAAGAGGATGCTTTCCTGATCATGACAATTTTAACCCCTTCACGTCTAGAGTTAACCATCATCCTTCCCGCATATCTTCATAAATTAAGCCTCTTACTCTAATCATTCACATAACAACCGCCTTCAGTAATCATGTATCTTGGGCTACTCTTGGATTTTGTATAAACTGTACCAATTGAATTTGTGATTTTACAACCTGCGAATGCTTTTAATGTTTTTCATTGCAATAGTAAATTAAAAAAAAATATTCTAAGACGATTTTTTTTTATTACGATTCTTTAGAGACGAGATAAATCATGTATATTATCTATAAATCAATTTATCTTTAAATAACTCTAATCAGGATTTTGATGTCTTCACCATCAACATTCGACCGTAGACGGGGTCATCAAGCCAATGCTAACAATTCTTTCTTTAGCTGTATCGTATGTGCTAGATACAGTATTGAATTCAGAGTTACTTTCTCCTAGACTGGTTGCCATCCAAGGCTATAGAACCTAGTCTGTCCTGCTACTCTACCCATAGCCAGGGGAAGAAGAGGATTCATACCTTTCTCAATGGTATTAGCACGTAAGTGAATGTAAGGGATTCGTCTGGAATTCGAACTCGGCTCTCAGAATCCTCAATTCGAGCCACTATTTACCGTCCCCCAGAATGTTGACGTTGTACAATATTTGTAACAAAAGGTTAGGAGGGACCCATCCCATAAATCCTGAAAAGTGAAATAACAGAAAATTGTATAAATAGAAAAAAAAATCAACCGACAGTGGTATTGAATGCTTGTTCAATGAATGTCTAATGTTTCCTTATGAGGAATTTTTGGCCGAGGCTACGGGCTCGAATACTCCACATTAAATTTGGCCTTGTGCCACATCTGACCGTGTGTGGTGGTGGGTAGATATTCTGCAGCTGGAGATTCGTCTCCGGCTGTATTGATCAAACTCTCTGCCTCCGGGCAGGAAGGATCTCCAGATGAGGCTATGTCGAAGGGCAGAGTCTGGTCTCGGGAAACATCTAGCCGAACTGGCTTTATACGGGGTTTACGGTGAAGTTTTGGCCGAGCCTACGGGCTCAGATACCCCATATTAAATTCGGTCTTGTGCCACATCTGACTGCATGGGGCTGTTGGGCTTCTATCAGTTGACTACTTCTTCTATGCGCTGCTGGCGAATCTTATATGTGTTGTCCTAAATATTATATTTCATTACCAACCTTCGTTTGATTATTCTATTCAATGACCTTCCCTAGGTTACAACAAATATATATATATATATATATATATATATATATATATATATATATATAAGAAAGAACAGTAAGATATATAATCCGGTGTTCTTATAGGTATTTTTATTTTTACAAAATAGTGCTCGATGTAAATTTACAGAGCATTAATATTATAAATTAATTGATTTTAGCTGTGTCTTTAAAACCCAGTAATTTTAAAAGTTACTCCAAAATTCGCTTGAGGAAGAAATGGAACTAATGTCTTTAATTTAATTGCAAAATTAAATTCGTGGCTTTTAGCTTCCATTTTTGAAACATGGTTATAATTGTGTAGCGTTAAAAACATATTTTAAATCAATTAATTTATAATATATATATATATATATATGTGTGTGTGTGTGTGTGTGTGTGTGTGTGTGTGACACGGTGATGAATGTGAATTGAAATTTTATTTCTGAGATAAAAATGTCGTAAGGATTGAAAAAAATAAGATCCAAGTCCTCAATCGGTAGAATAAAATAAGGTGTTGAATTTCTTTTTGTATCACAGACAGACAGGCATACCCAACTAGTTAAGAGAATATTTGAAAATAGAGTCTGACATTTAGAGCAGCAAAAATTGGCCTTTCTTACTTAGACCAGTATTTACAAGAGCATCTGCCTCATACCTGTGTATTCTTCTTCTCTGTTAAACATAATTTCTCTGTTTCATCATTTTCTAAAGGAACATAGAATATAAAAGATTACTTTCTATACATGATTTATTCTATTTTCAAACAATTCACCTCAAACAAGTGTCTACTAGGAATGAAAGAGAATGAAAAAGACTTCAGAAGGAATTGGAAACCCAGCCCTAAACATGAAATAAGGATGAACCGCAGCTTCTGTTCACAACACCGTGGTGTGTGGACCGAATGATACGGGAACCTGTCTATACATGTTGTGGAAAAAAAATAAAAAAAATAAATAAATAGTGAATAAAATTTAAGACTTTACGTGAAGACGTTAGAAGTAATGATTTTAATTAATGTTTAGAAGGAATCGGAAATCCAACCCTAAACAAGAAACAAATGATAAACCTCTACTGCTGTTCAAAAGATCGGGGAGAACGTGTGTATATGGGTGGATACTTGTTTCTGTTTTTAAATTATATCTTTATATCACTGTTTTCATATTTTAATTTAGTAGCCTAAAACATTATATATATATAAATATATTATAAACGCTTACTGTTTCCTTTCAAATGCATATTTTAATCGATATAGGAATAGTTATTTTCTAAGCGTAGCTTAGATGTAGCTGAAGGCCAAAAGCATGGGGCACCTAATGAAGATCGAACTCACTATTCAGCCGTAACTGATCTAGCGAGACAAGTTGGCTAACCATTACACCACGTCGAGGTGCCCAAAGCTGCGTAGGTGTTCATATACTCGAACACGTTTCCGTTAATTCCACATACACTGGAATGTGCCTTATGGATATTATTACAGAGACTCGCTTCATTTTGAGACCAAAAGCTCGAAATAAATCCTCCATCCATCGAACTATAACATTTCGATAACTTAGCGAATTTCAGGTTGTCATTCGACGTCAGTCTCCATTTTCCTCTTTTTAATTTGATCGATATTTTTTTCGTCACCTTAAGTGCATGAATATATTAGAAATGAGACTGATCGATGATCTTTTTATATTCTTTGACCGGAATGGTAGGCTTGGGTGCTTAGAATACAACGACTGGAGTAAGACATTCTAAAATGGACTTCCTTCCCTGGGAATATATTTAGACTTTTACGAATATTTAACTCGTTTGACACGAATTCAAACCAGACATACTAGTTAGACTCTAGTACAAAACGAATTTTGCCTATATTTGTTACCCTCGAGAGGACAGGTGTAATGCTAACGTTTAGTTCTTGAATATCGTACCAATGACTATTTTTTCGAAGTGTAAACCAAACATGTGCCTGGCTCGTTGAATCTTGTGCGAAGTGGATATGTGTTTACCTTTCTTTTAGTTCAATATGATTGTTGCTTAATATGCATTCACAGATCGTGACAACTATTAAGGAGATGTGATTAAATATACTTTAATGTTTAAAAAAACTTATCCAGTATAATTATTGTTTAGGTAATAAGCAGTATAACATTACACAAATTGCTATATTGTGGAAAAAGGCATTTTCGACCATACACATTTTTTACGTATTTATCGTTATTTTTTAACTTTTATCAAAAACGACATTCTTGTACATGTAGTTATGGATAATATTACACATTAATTAATAATTTTTCAATTAATAACTATTTGTGCTAAGTTGTTGACATAAATAGCGATCTGCTGAAGTGTTAAAATTTGGGAATAATGCAATAATAAGCATTTAAATTTCATCTCTGATAGATGCCCTGAGCTGTAAATATTTTCTATATATTCATTAAATAACCCAACAAGGAGTTGATATATCGATAAATTAAGTGAGTTAACGTCCTCTCAAAAATGATTTATAAATACAGTTTGCTATTTGGCCATAAATTTTCAGCATTTCCATATATATATATATATATATATATACATATATATATATATATATGTGTGTGTGTGTGTGTGTGTGTATATATATATGTATATATATGTATATATCCTTACCCTGACTTGACATCTATGAAAGTAACTCTATACTGATACTTATTATTAACACCCAACACAGGCCAACCCAATTTAAACAATTCGCCCTAGCTGTTACCATGGAGTTATTCATCGAGTCTAGAAAAATTCTTAATAGAAGGCACTCGACGGCCGTTTTGTCTTATTTGGGACTACATCAGCATTACGTATCCCCTACCGAGAATCGAACTCGGACCGTTACGATACAACTCAAGCGTCATTCCACTGGACTAACGGGCCTCCTTGACGAAGATAGAACTGACTAGACTCGATATAGCGCCTCTACTCACTAAGTTCTGTGCTGATACTCCTCCAAGTATTCGAAACCCAACGGCTTGTGCCCCAAGAGCCACGTCTTCTTTCCCCATCCGCTCTCTCCAGAGGATTACAAGCTGAATTAAGCAAGGATATACAAGAGATAGAAATTTGGGAGCATTAGAATAACCATTTATAGTAATTCATCGAGTCTACAAGAATCCTACACAGAATTCACAAAGATTTGGGGGATTATTACTTTGTACTGTAAGGGCCCGGGTTCGATTCTCGGTAGCGGATTCGGACTGCTGATGAGTCCCAAATAGAAGCAAACGGCCGTCCAGTGCTTTCTGCATTCTGTTGAGGATTCTTCTACACGATGAGTTACTATAAATGATATAGAGTACATATAGAAATATTGAAGCCTGGTCAGGGTCGCTGACATTGCAGATTCTTCTTTGGACGTTATCAAGAACCTCGAGATGAATAGCAGGAAAAGCATTTATTGAAACAGTATTCAATGCAAGGCCGAATGGTAGATTTGTAAATGTGTAAGATGGACTGACGATAAAAACCTTCTTGCACGTCACAATGAACCAACTTTCCTTGCAGTAGATGCAGCTATTGATTCAATGTAGTTGTTCCGCTTCAAGCGGTTGAAAACGTCTGTCCAAAAAGTCGCAGTGAGACGTTCTCCAGGAGACGAGCATCAGCCATGCTGATGGCGTGTAGGGAAGTTTTCTCTATGGTGGTTAAATGACAGCCGTTTAGTTTTGGAGGCATTCAAATTTACAAGTCATTTCCTACTCCAGTTAAACACGGATTGGAGGTCGTTTTCAAGAGCAGCGGCCAGGTTAACATTGTCAGCTCTGACGGATTTGCTATTGAGACAGGAGCAAATGGTAATGTCATTTACATAAATGACGACTTGGGAACTGATGGCATTTGAAAGATCATTGATGAAGATCAGAAACGGCGTAAGAACACGGAGAAAGCCTTGAGAGAGACACCCGCGTTTGCGTGACATGATCTGGAAGCGAGCCCGATCACAACAACCTTCATTTCACGATTTGATATGAATAATTGGATTAAATCACACAATCGTCCTGTAACACCGTAACCCTGGAGCTTACATAGAAGACCAGCATACCAAAACCTGTCAAACGCCTTTGAGATATCTAGAGCCAAAGCTCGGGCTTCGCCGTTATTCCCAAGAGTTTGAAATGTATATTCAGTGATGGCCGTAAGTACATTAGCAGTAGACCGGGAAAAACGGAATCCATATTGTTTGTCAGGAAGTAGGTCGTGAGAGGTAAGTTGCTTAACTACTTCAGCATTGATTAAGGTCTCGAATGCTTTATAAAAATATACATATTCAGAAAAACTAACAAAAAAAAATCCTTGATAATGGCTAAAAGAATACACGAAATCCCTTGCATAGATAGAACAGTTGAACAGTTTTACAGACTTTATATTTAGAAAAGAAAAACATTATACAAATGCGAGAAAAATTGAATAAAAAGCTTAATCGCTGGCCAGATACCCACACGTTCATATATATATATATATATATATATATATATATATATATATATATATATATATATATATATGCCATAAATAGACAAATTTTATTTGTATTTTCAATACTTCCACACACACATGATAATAATTAAAAAAAACCAAAAAACGAACAAGCTAGCTAACCGGTTTCGAACATCGCTCAAAGGAGCGGAATCAAGGTTAATAAATATGTATATATTATCAATAAAAGGAATGAAATCTGAGGGAAAAATTAGATGGAGATCAATTCGAGGCCAATGGAAAAATTCTTCTGTTTACAGAGGGAAAGCTTTATTGATAAAATATGTATGGCCTTCATTTTCTTAAGGTGGTAGTTCGAGTGGTAACTACTCATGATGGAAAATGAGTTCACACTGAAATTAGCTGCACAACTGCGGTTACTTATAAGGTGTTCCGCAATGGCAGACCCGTATGTCTTGGTCAAATCATCTGCTGGTGAATAAGTAGAGTTTCGGATTTTGTAGGCACGTGTTGTTTAATCCTAGCATCCAGCCATTAAGTCGTTCTTCCTATGTAGTGCATACGGTAATTACATTTAAACAAATATATCAGAGAACAATTATGTTGAGGTGGAAGAACATCATTGCGTGTTGTTGGAAAAATGTCGAACTACTATGGTAACCCGTTTAGCAAATCTGTCACTAATACTTCTTAGGCAAGGTAGGTACACGGAAATCTCTGTACTGGAACAGGTTTGACTTTAATTTTAAAGTCCGTAATTTTATTTTTAATTGATTGAACAGTGTTTAAATGATAGGCATTGCTGCAGAGAGTAACTGGAATAAACCTTATTTCATCATCCAGTTTGCTTTTCGGACAGATCTTTAAGACCCTATGGTAAGTCTTAATTAAATTTATCTGACATTTCATGGAACAGAAAGAGTGCCAACGAGTATACAAATCAGTAAATGTTGGTTTTTGATAAAACCCGAGTAATTTCTATGAACCAACATATCAAGAAAGGGAAAATTTAATTTCCTTTTGTATAAATTTAAGAGCTGGATAAATATTGTTAAGGGACATAAGAAAAAATAACACCGCTTCATTTTCAAAGAGACAAAAAGTGTCATCGATGTAACGACAGTAAATATCAGGTCTATCAGGATCAGATAATAAACTCTCTTCATGAAAAACTCCAACGATGTTAACAAAAATGGGTCCTAAAGGAAACCCCATTGAGACTCCATCAATTCGCCTGGACATCGACACTGAATTCAACCAACATTATGGCAAATTTCATAAGTTCGACAAAAAATATCCTCTGAAATAGTAGGAACGGACAACTGACTACGATATAAGGCCTCAGCATATATCAATAATTCCAATAAGAGGCGCACAGATGAAAAGGTTAGAAATATCAAATGAACACAAATTTATTAGACGACGAGTAATTCTATATAAAGTCAGAGAATTCGAAATAATTTTTGATGAAAGATGAATTAAACCGTTCCGAAACTTGCTGTAATATAGTGGCAAGACACTTAGCCACACTATGTTGAGAAGACCCTATCATCGACGGAATAAGTTTCAATTGGACCCCACCCTTATGTGTTTGGGTGAAAACATAGTGACGGGGACGAATTGAACCAGATAGTCTAATCAAGTTAGATATGTCAGTAGGCAAAACTCCACTTTTAACCCATTTGGCTAGGCCTTTTTGAAACTGAGCCTCAATAGTTAATGTGGAGTCAAACTTATCTATTGGACCTAAAAAGAAAAACAAATTTCGATGTGTCCTTAAGAATCGTCATCATGTTTACATAATCTTGATAATCAAGAATGACAACACATGAGCCTTTATAAATCCGATATTGTTCCTTGTTCCACTGAATTCACAAAAGGGAACAGGAGTACACGCGTATGAATGTGTTATGTCATTGAACTTTGCCTTAAGATCATTAACCTTGCTCCTAGATTCAGGTTGATGTCTGGCTAACTGAGCAAAAAGAACTTCAAACTTTGAATAAATTTCTTTTTGAATAAACGAAAGGCGAATACAAAAATTCAGCTCATGTGAGAGTTTTGAAAACTTCAGCATAGACAACTCAGAAGAAAGACTCAGAAAATTCTGACTAATATTCAGATTAGCAGAACACCCAGACTTTTATAAAACAAATGCTGCAACTTAATTTGATGTTTTGGCACAAGTCGAGAACGACTGCATTCATAGATAAGTGCAGCATAACGGGCAAACTGTATCGTATCAAAAAAATAGAAAGTAAATTAATAGTGTTGTTACATAAGTGACAATATTTCCTATATAGTCTGGCCAGACCATAAAAGAGCTTAGATAGAAAGTTGGAAATACATGCATCCTCTATTTTCTCTCCTGAATGCAAATTAGCCGTTTTAATTCTGCAGAAAATTGGTCAGGCACGAATGAAGAAAACACTTATTGGCTGCAGCAGTTCTAATTTTGATTTTATTTTCAATAGTAAAATCAATCTGCTGAATAAGTCACGTTTGTATCTTGTCTTGAACTATTTAAACTTTTTTATTAGTGGTATAAAACTTAATTACCGCTATAAATAGACAAATTTTATTTGTATTTTTAATACTACCACGCACAGATGATAATGAATTAAAAACAAAATAGAACGAGCTGGCTAACCGCTTTCGAACCTCCCTCAAGGGAGAGATATCGAGTTTAATAAATATGTATATATGTATATATTATCAAGAAAACGAATGAAATCAGAGGAAAAAAATTAGATGGAAATCTGTTGGAGGCCAAGGACAAATTCCTTCTGTTTACAGAACGAAGGCTTCATTGATAAAATATATATATGGTCTCCAATATCTTGAGGTAATAATTCGAGTGTGAATTGCAGCAGATCTTCCGTTATTTATAAGGTGGTCCACAATCTAAGACAAGTATGTATTTTTCAGAACATCTGATGGTGAATAAGTAGACTTAAATGTAGTTACAATATGTACTACAGAGGAAGAACGAAGCAAAGGCTGAATGATAGGATTAAAAAACACATGCCTATAAAAAACTCTACTTAATCGACAGGATTCGAAACTGCGTCTTCTCCTGGCAGAGGGAACTGTCATTACATTCGACGTGCTTTGACCGACTTGGCCAGAAAGAAACTTTGCAACTCAACTAAGGCTGAAAAGTGCCTTTAAGCGAAATCTTTCTCGGCATAATATAATATGTTTAAAGTGATAACACCTGTTGGATTCATAAATAAAAAAGTCCATATTATTGTTTGGAAATATAAATGTATGTATGTGTGATATTTCAGATAGAATTAAAATATATCTGTCAAAGGACAATATGAATGAAGACAAAAGAAAAAAATTATTTTAGCCGACGATGGACTATTTTTTTTTACATTTCAGAAACGCTTATGAACATTTTTCGATATTAAATTACATCAATTAGCTTGACTTTTCTGTTAGGCCTCATGTATGTTTAAGAGCATTTCTTAAATTAAAAATTTTGAAAAACTAACAACATCTTTACTTTTGTTTATTAATACGTGTGACAAAATAAAATCCTTACATTAGCCTTGATAAAATATTTTTAGAGAATGAAACGGTTAGGTTAAGATAAATTTTCCTTTTGTTGTTATTCATATTATATGTGTGTGTCTGCGTAATATATACGTATTGGGGGCACAGTCCTATGGTTAGAGAGAAACTCAGCAGAGTTCCACTACGAAATATGTGAGCGAGCGGCGTTATATTGAGACTGATTTGCAATCACTTCGTCACCGAGGCCCGTTGGAATGATGTTTGCTTGACAACCTAACTGTCAGGGTTTCAATTCTCGGTAGTGGATGCGCACTGATGATGAGTCCCAAATATAGAAGTCCAGTGCTTTCTGTTGATGTTTCAGACTTGATGAATTACTTAAATATAATTATCAAATCCTCCTAATAATTTCTCTCTTATATATATATATATATATATATATATATATATATATATATATATATATATATATATATAAAAAAAGCGGTCATAGTGGTTCCAACGAGAGAGAAGTGTGTATATTAAAAGGAAGAAGAAGAGGTGCCGCAAACGTTTTTAGTTGTAATGTGGATTTCTTTTTTAAAAAAAATATTGTTTTATTTTCCATAATTTTACTACACGCGTTTCTGGTCTCGCGACCGTCTTCAGGTAAAAGGCGAAGATTTTCACATATTATTAAAAATAATTAAATTTTCCTTATGTTTTTCCATGTTAAATATTCTCGATATGAGACATTCTCTGTTTTGTGTTAGCAATCCGAATGTCTTTCTTGAATTCTTGAATTCTTTCTTGAATATATATATATATATATATATATATATATATATATTGGTGTATACGGAATAAATTCCAATAACCAACAATTACTATTCTTATAAGAGTGCTCAATACAGAGTAGAGCAGATATAATTATTTATTTAAAAATTATAACATAAATGTTATAAAATCACTACAAAAAAGCCATTTTGTTTCAACACCTCCGGTATCTTACCAATTGATGATGTTGAATGTCATTCACTGTTGAATGTCTTATATGTATACACTTACGGAGATAGAGAGAGAGATAGAGAGAATGCTTATAAGTTTCAATAATCAAGTGTGCCTGGGATATTTTTAGCTGTTTGCTCCGTTTCCAATTTTAACACGAGGCCAATATATATATATATATATATATATATATATATATATATATATATTAACAATTTCTTTATAATCAGATGTACTGTTCGGAGAGGTGGATTTTAAAGTTCTCTATTTCCATGGCATGTAAAACCTTCTAGTTTTCAGTTTGATGAGAATATACTTAAATTCATATTTTGCCCACGCGCGGGTGTTGCTAAATTTCAATACTGCTGTTTTTGGGTCTGATTCTTCTAAAATCAAAATTTTGATTTAAAATCAGAATATTGATTTAAAATCAAAATTGCTGTTGAATTTTTCTTAAAAGAATAAATTCAACCACAATTTTGATTTTAAATATGCTACACTCATAAAAAAACAAGATAATTCACTCAGAAGGAAAATCCTCGAGAGTTCCGCCATTGAATATTATCCAAATATTTATCTACACACAGGTTTTTCCCAATATTACCTTTCCTCACAGAATCACTAGTATCCTAAGCCAACGCACACAACAAATATATAAAGAAATCAAAAGAAAACGGTTGAATCCGTTAATACAATAATACAAACTATATTTCTACAGGAGAAAATATTCTTTTCAAACATAAAATTAATTGACGTGATTTTACAGTTGACCAAATTAATATACAATAGCGTTTCTAAATTCTTCTAGTTACTAACCAACTTTTTTTGTTTGTTTATAGATACTTTGTTGAGATTTTTTTTTCAATATTATTTTTTTTTTCCCTGTAAAAACCACATTGCACGAAACCGCTACACAGTTTTCCTATTGTAATTTTCTTTTATGTCCACACATGCGCGCACACACACACACACACATATATATATTTATATATATATATATATGTTTCGTTAAATATTACGGATAAAGAAAAAATTATTAATGTTTTATATAGTTTTTCCAGCTTTCTTACATTTTCCCTTTTGGTGGGAGTATAAAAACTGTCCGTAGCGTCCATTGTCACAAACAATTTCGGCCACTTCCTTGGGCATTTTCAATGAGGATTTGTTTTGGTGTTGTTAGAAACAGTCAAAACATCAAAAGAAACTAGCATTACCAAAACCCGCTCCCCCCATAAAAATGTCTAAAGAAGTGTCCGAAAGCGCACAGTTTTGCTCCATGATATCCTCAGTATCCTTCTGAAGAACGACACCTGTTGATTCTTGTTCCTTCTTCATTTTTGACGTGACTGTCCAGCACTCACTGCATTATATCACGTTACAGTTTGGTATTTTATTTAAGAGTCTAATGTCACTGCTTAGTTCTTGTAATGTTAACTTCTCTTCTAATTATAATCGACACTTATTCCACTTAATTTTACATGTTTTAATCCCTATAAGAAATTTCCAAGATATTTTAGAAAACGTGCCTATGTATTGAGGGCTACTAGTATACATATAGTCCCCTGAAGTTCATTAGAGCGTGAAACATAAATATCGACTCGAGCTGTACATTTTTTTTAGCATTGACGCTATGAGCCGTTTTTGCTCTGTCTGGACAGTCTAGCTTCCTTCGGTAGCTGGTTGGTTTTGGTCTCTTCGTCTTTCTTAGATGGGAACCTTTTCCTTGTCTACGGTTTTATTGTTTTTTTTATGTTATTTGGTAGCTAGTCTTTTAGTCGCACCTACATTTTTGAAGCACACACACACACATACATACATTATATATATATATATATATATATATATATATATATATATATTTAAAGACATTTTTATGCGTAGAATTCTTTTTTATAGATACAAGTATTAAAGTAAATGCTCTGTTTATAATAAACAGTATTAAATAACATTTACCGGACTGAATGTCCGAGAAAATTTCATAGAAAATATTCGTTCTTCGACAGGATTCGAACCTGTATCCTATACGGAACCGTCATATAGTCTGACGTGCCTTACCGTCCGGCCACAAAGGATCGTTCGGTCAAATTTACTGCTTATAAACTTCAATTTTCCATGAATCTCTCACGTACATTCATAACTGCCTGCTCATAGCGTAGCAAATGTAAACAAATGAAGTCACACATATAAAATTTTATTTAATACTGTTTATTATAAACAGAGCATTTACTTAAATACTTGTATCGATAAAAAGAATGTTAAACATAAAATGTCTTTCAATAATTGTAGGACTTTGTCCATTTTTATATATATATATATATATATATATATATATATATATATATAGAGTCATTGCATGCCAATTATTCACTGAGGGACAAAGGCTTTTACTATCATTTTCCATGATAATCTTAGGCATGCCTTACTAGTAAATACCTTTAACTATTATCCTAATCACATATTGACGATAAACTGGGTTGCAAAAAACAACTGTCAATAATTTGGTCAAGTAAGCTTACAGTTCTTGGATATGTTCGGAATAGTGTACCAATTAAGTTATTTCCCTTGAATCAGACTGGATTAACGTAAAAAAAAAAAAAACATATTCAGATTTGATACAGGGAAGAGAGTACATTTAAAGGGGAAATACAAAAGATATTCATAAAGAAAAGAAGGGGACATTCTTTTTACAAAAACCGACCAATCCTATAAACCTTGAAAGAGACGTTCTTTAAATCCGACTTTATAGATTGACGCTACAAAAACGTAAAGGGATTTACAGACAAAAGCCACATGACATGAACACTTCCAATATGAGCAACAACAAAAAAAGGTAGAAGAGAAGACGCCGTGGAAAGCCATAATCTCCCCTAACGTGATTTTCTGATTCGTTCCTTGCTTAGCATAGAAAAATATACAATGTTCAAATTCAAATTGTCTTGTCCTATTGCTTCTATGGTGATTTTACATGCGTAGCCTCCATATTGCAAAAGGCTGGAAATGTAGAGCACCTAGAGAGGATCGAACTCACAATTAACTCGAGACTGATGTAGCTAAACAAGTTTTCTAATCATGACACCCCATCGAAGTGCCTCCTGTCGTTATCTGCAGGTACCATTAAATTTCGCACTCTCTAGCCGTGTTATAGCAGGCTTTTAAATTCTCTCTTTAAATATTGCTTTACATGTTCTTCATTTATGTTTGATTTAAGGAGAAACAACAGAAGTAAGACAAATAAATCTGTTTCGTGTTCCGCACAACACGAGAAATTACAATCACTCATCTCCAAATTATTGACAGCAAGTCAGTTGACTTTCGCAACTCTGTTTATCAACGATGTGTGATGGAAAGATTAGAGTGTTTGTAGTTAGGCATGCTAGATATTAGAATGGAAGCTGATAGTAAAGGCCAATGTCCATCCGACTGCAGTGGACATGCAATGACTTCTGGTGTTTACACACACACACACACATATATATATATATATATATATATATATATATATATATATATATATATATATATAACTCCTCCTGATATGAGCCGTTAGATGTAGAATCAAGAGGAGAGAGAGAGGGAAAGAAAGCTAGACAGAAATGCGAGCACATGCGCGTATCTCTGTGTGCGCGAGTGTGTGTGCACACGCGCGTGTTAGTCACATAATGCCAATTTCTAACTGATTCTTTTTTTTTTCATATGTTTCATGCAAAAGCGTGAAACCCAGGGTCACACACTCACATCAATCCAACCAAAATATATATATATATATATATATATATATATATATATATATAGTTAAATTCCCATCTATCTTTTTTAAATTGGGATTTTTTAATGTAACTATAACAATAAAAAACATTTTGATTTCATTTTTGCCTTGAAAACGTCGGATGACGAAACGCGTCGGCAAAATCTAAGATTTTTTTTTCCAATTGTGATTTTATACCATATATATATATATATATATATATATATATATATATATATATATATATACTAGCAGTAGAGCCTGGCGTTGCCGGGGATATAACAGTAAGAGATAGATCAAGTATCGACCATCATAAAGACTGAAAAATAAAATTGACAAAAGATTATTGTTTAAGGTTGACGGACACGCATGTCTTAATTTGTTTTTTGTTTTTTTTTACGAATTGGTCAAACTCAAACAAAACATTGTTTACAATCGTTATGAGTCTATCGATTGGTGAATAGAATTTTATTATAAACAATTGTCTTGTAAATGGAATTTTTAAAGCATTCTGAATGTAAATAAAAAAGTGTGCAAGACAATAAAAAATACTACCTACCAAAAAAAAGTGGATGTTTGTTTTATAGGCTGAAAAATGTAAGAAATCCGATCCCATATATAAAGGAAACACACACACACACACACACACACACACACACACACACACACACACACACACACAAACAAACAACCTGGGTTTTGTAACCTAAGTCACTCCACGGAATCGCTAAAACATAGAGCATAGTCTGATGAAAAAGACGCTCAAGTTTATGAAAACAAAATTTTATCGTCAAAATGCTTATGTTTTTATGAAGAGGATAGACTAAATTTATTTTTAATTATGTTTTAAAATTTTTCCATCTTTTTAGAATATTCTAAATTTTGATTTAAAAAACCCTGTTTCTTTGTCGCAACAAGGGGTAGTAAATAACATAGATAATTTTTAGCGCTTTTTTTTTGGATTTACACACATTAATTTGGAAAATCTTGCAAAAAATAATTGTCAGATGTTAATGAAACTTTCAGAAACTATTCACAGATGATCAAAATTATTATAAATATATGTTTTTTTATTAAAGTCATGGCAGAAATATTTTTTTTTATATTTATTAACACCCCCATAACTAATTTTATGAAAAACTCTAGAAATTCGAGACCATCGGTTTTAGTGATTGAAGAATGCAAATCATGTTTTTTTTTTTGTTTTTTTTTTGGCCAACGTACCTGAAAATCAGCTGTGAATTGTAACATACAAAACTCAATAAAACAAATATATTATTTAGTTTCAAATGCTTTTATCTGTTTTAATTTGTTTTTATGAATATGGATAATATTTTCTGGAAGCAAAAAGGTTTTTCAATGAAAATTGAATTTTTAATACAATTATTTCTTATTTCTTTAATTTTAAAAAGATTTTTAAAAAATGTTTAAATTGAATTTTAAAAAATATTTTAACATTAGTTAAATGCAACATTAGTTAAATGCAACATCAACATCAAAGTACAAAAAAAAAATTAAAAGTAAAAAATAAAAAATTAGAGCGCTGAAAGTTTTCCTTAAAAGTAACGAGGTAAATAATTTGTTCACTTAAATAATTTCACTTCCTTCCATCCGTAGAAAGAATTACCCTCCCGTAAGTTATCTAAACGTCATGAATGTGCATTTCGTCAATCGTCAAGCGACGCGAAAGTTTATGACCTGCTTTGTTTTATTTTCAAATTACATTTTTTCGGCGCAGAAGTTAAGTTAAGCTTGGTTCAAAATATTTTAAATAAACAGTATAATATCTGTTTTTATTAAAATCAGTTTTGAAAAAATGATAATTGATTTTTAAAAAAATATCAAAGTAAGATTTTAATCAACAGTATAAAACAGACGAAAAAAATGATTGAAAATGATTATCTGTCCTATTTTTTTGACCAAAAAAAAAACAATATTTTTAACGAAAATTTCAGACGTGCTAGGAACGATTATAAAATGTAAAAAAATACCCCTAAAATACTTTGATCTTTCCTCTTTAATAATAATATGAACATTAGACGATAAAATTTTGTTTTCGTCAAGTTCGGCGTCTTTTTCATCATGCTATGCTCTTTTGTTTACATTTTCGTGGGTGAGTTGTACCCCTTTCATTCTCACGATGTGTCTTAATCATGTTTTCAAATTGATTTTATTAAAAAACAACTGTGTTTTTCCCATTTTTGACGCCGTTAGAACCACCAAAAGGTAATTTTATGTAGTCCTGTGAAGTTTTGTTGAAATCGGCTAAAAAATGTAGGAAATTCGATCCAACATATAAACGTTACACACACACACACACACACACACACACACACACACACACACACACACACACACACACACAACCTGCGTTTTATAATAAGTAAGATATATATATATAATAAAGATGTTAATACTCATAATATATATATCTTCAAGATTAGTTATTCCAAAAATTTCGCTTGATAATGAAACAGAGCTTGATACTTTAATTCAATTTAATTCTAATAATTATATCGAAGTTTTCAGCTCTTGTTTTTGAAACATGAGAACTCTTATGTAGCGAAGGAATCATATTTTTAAAAAATAATTATAATATATATACACACACACACACAAATATATATATATATATATATATATTCATGAATTATTCACACAAAAAACAAATGCAAAGGTTAATGATTTAATTGGCGAGAAATTCATCGTCGCAAACAATTCAAATAATATACAAAAACCTCCGAATCCGTTATGAATGAAATGATCCTTGTTTCTATAAATTTCTGCCGTATTAGTTCTTATTTTTACTACAAGCTTTCGTCTGTTCCTACAGACATCTTCAGGTATGGAATAGATGTTGTTCTTGTTTTTCTCTTAGTAATAAGAGGACAACGAAAATATATGTATTGTTGTATCCGAAAATGCTATTGAAATGAGTTATTGTTTTTGGAGCGCAGTAGCAACGCTGAGTTTGATTTAAATTTTTTACAGTTGTGCGTTCATGTACAAATATGGTGATATACGAATTTTTTTTACTGGTAAATTTTCTGTCAAAGTGGCATGAACTATATTGTTCAATAATTACAGTAATGTCGCACTTATTATCCAAAAGTCGCACTTGGATCATATATATATATATATATATATATATATATATATATATATATATATATATATATATATATATTAAGCATTGTTTTGTTAAATTGTTTATTATAGTTTACTTTATTTATTCGGGTTGATTATTATTCCCACCGATATGTTTCAATACACTTGATTCCCCCACACTTTCTCCTCCTTCTCCTCACCTTCTACCACACCTCACGTTGTACGCTTATTCCTTTCTTTAAAAAATAATTATAATTATAATTTAGGCTCTACTTTTGTATCGAGCACTGTTTTTTTTTTTTTTTTTTAATAAAAACAAAAACACTAAAGAACTTCGGATTACTTACCTAACGAGTTCTTTCCTATTTTCTTTATATTTTTATATATATATATATATATATATATATATATATATATATATATATATATATAGTCAGCATTTATTAAACGCATTAAATGGCAGATAAGAAAGGAAAACTACAGTTATCGTTGTAGCAATTATTATTGCCATATTTGATGTAGCCATATTAGCGTAAAATAAGGCAGCTTTTTGGAAGTAAAATTCGACAAGGTGGGTTTTATTCGCGTGTCTTCCATCCTGACCATAGAAATTCGTATATACAGCAGCATTGGCGTGAAAGGAATCAAACTCGCAGAACAAAGCGCGCCAATTCCTATTTACACAAGACTGAGAAACGTTGAATTCGTTTGATTCATAAACTTTCTATGACACCGCATGGCAATTTACTGATAACGCTGCCCAATCGGGATTGGCTAGCTTCTTTTGGTAACGATAGCGGGGAGCGGAATAGGGTCGGTGTGGAACGAATATTTCTCGCATCGCCAAGGTCAGATCACTTGTAGCGGGGTATCGATTTTGGGAAGATGGAAGGTCAGCCCAGTGAAGACATTCTCAGAACATATGCCATAATCTGCAAAAAAAAAAAAAAAACGAAAAAAATAACGAAGAAACATATATACTGTTGACGGACAAAAACGTGCATATACACCCTATCCCCGACCTTCTCACAATCATTCCAAATCGCCCTCTTTATATAAAATGGATCCGATGAACTGATTTCAAATTCCGGCTCAGCAGGATGACTTTGAATTGTACATCTTGGAGAAAGAAAAGAGAAACCACAGTATTATCATTTCAATTCACAGATATTAAATAAAATAAATCTGTGCGAGCCATGATGACGTAGATCCGGAAAGCTTAATTATCTCTTTCTCACACACACTCTCATATATATATATATATATATATATGCATCGTCGCTTATATATATATATAGCTAATATGGCTACATCAGATATGCCAATAACAATTGCTACAACGATAACAGAAGTTTTCCTTTTTTATCTGCCATTTAATGCGTTTAATAAATGCTGACTATATATATATATATATATATATATATATATATATATATATATGAGCGACGACAGTCTGTTTCATGCTCCAATGCAATCGTCAAGATATTGAAGTATAAAACAGACAATCGCCAATTGGTGTTCACCTGTCTTCAAATTTATACTTGTATATGCTCTACCCATGATATTGAGTAGTTTTACCCATAGCATAAATGAAAACTAGTTTATCATATATATATATATATATATATATATATATATATATTTAAAAATTATAACATAAATATGTTATAAAATCACTACAAAAATAGCCATTTTGTTTCAACACCTCCGGGTTCTTATCATGTGATGATGTTCTTATCAAGTGATGAGGTTCAACATCATCACTTGATAAGACACCAGAGGTGTTGAAACAAAATGGCTATCTTTGTAGTGATTTTATAACATATTTAAGTTATAATTTTTAAATTAATAATTATATCTGCTCTAGTCTGTATTGAGCACTCTTTTAAGAATAGTAATTGTTGGTTATTGGAATTTATTCCGTATACACCAATCATATACTTGGGTATACACACACACACACACACAAATATATATATATATATATATATATATATATATCATTATAAATTCCATTTTTCGTGGGTACCCTTTTTTGAGTTGATATTCTTATAAGTAATCACCAATGTAGCGCACGTTCCTGGGAATGAACTCAGCCGTTTAGTATACGAATACCTGTTCTTTTTTCTGTCCACCTTATATAAAATTATAATGTTACAAGTAATCATTTAGGTACGGGGTATATTAGGTTATCAGTGACCAAAATGCTAGTGTGACTGTCGACTGAAATTTATATAATACTTTTTATTCATTAAAACGCGTTTTTTCCAGATATTAGACGTATTAAGTTTGATAAATGTAATATATGTACTAATGTTCAACATATGTGTTTTTATTCCTTTTTCTTAAACAGTTAAATTAATGTCAAAAAAGAAAATAAAAAAAAACAGGGAGCAACTCACACGTGTACCCACTAAAAATAACGTTTATATTAATACGAAATAATGTCAAATAAAAATCCATTTGAAAATTACTAAATATGCACACACACTCACAGACACACTTTCTCACTTTCTCTTACACACGGACGTACAGACACACAGACACTCACACATATACATACATATATATCGGCAGCAATTTCTCTTTTACGCATGTCTGCAGATTTCGATCATAATCCATTCATATTCACGAATATTTTCCGTATATTAGTATATTACAATTAAATGAGGCAATAAATGCACTGTAACAGTGATAATCACTTTTATTTCCCAAGTACTTTCCATCCCCTTATGTGATCATCATCAAACTTGCAGTTAGTAAAGCAAAAATATGAGTAGTTAGCTATTATAAATTTTTCTTTTGCGCTTAAATACTATGGCTGAGAATTATGCTTTAGCATTCACTAGAACGTGAATAGTTACCCATACATAATATCTATCTATCTATATATATATATATATATATATATATATATATATATATATAAAGTTAACACATGCGTCAGCAACCAACGCCGATAGCCTGTTTCATGCTTCGCCGAAATCATATGGCCTGAAGATTGCGTTGATATATGAAAGAGACTTTGCCGAATGATGTTAACTTCAGTGCTGACTTTTATATTCACATATGCTCTATCCCTGATATTGAGCACATTTGCTCATAAACTGTTGTGGTAGGGTCCACCTAATTTGCATCGTGGTGTACCGACCATATAAATATGGTTGGTACCGGGAAGAGAGCAGAGGAATCAAGAGATTCAATCCAGAGACTCTGCCCGACTGCGACTAAGTCAACACATTCTCCAGGAACGGTCTTCCCAGGAATATACAAAAGACTATATGTAAATATTGTGTACACTTTCTTGTTTCAATACATTTTGTTCTAAGTACATTTTGTGTTGTATTATTATTCCATGCATTAGTTTCAACATAAACATAACGCCTAGAAACTATATTTTTCACACGCACACACATACACACACATATATATATAGAGAGAGAGAGCGAGACGGAGATAGATATCAAGAATTCCTTTAAAATATTGTGCACAATTCAACCAACAAGGTCGGCTGATTTAATTTTATATTTTGTCTAAATTTTCGTGTAAATTGTTGCACACTGGAATTAAACGTATGTGTTGTTTAAGTTTGGATTATTAATTTTTTTCGAGTACTTTTTGAACGTTACCAGGAACTAAAGGTAACACTTTTCATAGACAAGAGTTTACTCTGCTTCACTTCATCTTGGTATTTTGGGGAAAGTTGCCTTTCTAATTTATATTCCATATCTACTAAATCAGCAAAAGAGTCCCATACAAATAAATAAACACTTTATCTTTCTTTATGTAGCGGTCTCTTCCGAACATATAGAATAGTGTTATCACAAAAAAAAAGAAGAAAAAAAAAAGATATATATATTTATTTTTTCAAGCTTTTATGCTACGTGGTGGTTATTTTCTTCTCGCTCAGTATCCTGAACTTACAAGTATGAGAGTTCCAACCGGCAGTGTTCAACATCTTTGCAGAGGACAAATTCTAGTATTGATAGCAAGTCGAGTTAATACACATGTTAGAAGACGTCATATGATATTAGACAATCTGATGAGCTTTGTTGCTTTGGACTGTATAAATTTGTTAACACCATCAAAATGTTTCTTAAGTATCTGA
>CAHIKZ030000490.1:585000-612500 GCA_903632075.3 Acanthosepion pharaonis
GGGCCGTAGGGTCATAGTGGCACCATGTGTACTGCAGCCACAGTAGAAGTTGTGTTTCTTGGGCAAGATAGCTTGACGGAGCCCTAACCTCTCCAGACTGGTTTTGAAGTCAGTTTTTCCTTCTCCTTGTCCCTCAATATCATAGAATTCCTTGTCCACTCAATACCACAGATTTTTTTCCGCTTGGTATCACAAATTTTTTGTCCGCTCAGTGTTAGAGAATTCCTTGTTCCTCAATACCAGAGAATTCTTTGACCGGTCAGTATCACAGTATTCCTTGTCCGTGAATATCACAGAATTCCTTTTCTGCACAATATCGCAGAATTCCTTCTTCTCCCAATACCAAAGAATTCCTTATCCGCTCAATATCACAGAATTCCTTGTCCACTCAATATCACAGAATTTTTTTTGGCGCCCAGTATCACAGAATTCTTTGTCCGCTCAATATTAGAGAATTCCTAGTCTCCCAATACCGCAGAATTCTTTGTCCGCTCAGTATCACAGCATTCCTTGTCCCTTAATATCACAGAATTCGTTTTACGTTCAATATCACAGAATTCCTTGACTCTCAATACCAAAGAATTACTTTTCCGTTCAATATCACAGAATTCCTTGACTCTCAATACCAAAGAATTCTTCATCCGCTCAATATCAGAGAATTCCTTATCTGCCCGATACCACGGATTTTATTGTCCCTCAATCTAAGAATTCTTTGACCACTCAATACCACAGAACTTTTTCCGCTTAGTATCACAGAATTCCTTGTCTGCTCAATACCACAGAATTCTTTGCCCGCTCTATATTAGAGAATTCTTTGTCCGCTTTGTATCACAGCATCCCTTGTCCCTCAATATCACAGAATTCCTTTTCCGCTCAATATCACAGAATTCCTTGTTTGTTGTCTAACCATAAACATCTGGTTTTATTCTATAAGGGACTGATGCAATCTGCAAATCTCTTCCTAACTGAATGTAGAGTGGAGTGACTGAGGATATCAAAGAGAAATTTTCAAAATTCACCACACCACCTCGTATCGTTTTATGTAAGGTACGATGACATTAAGACAGAAATTCTGAGGAACTATACCCACCCACATCCGTTTATATTGATGCTACGCCAGACCGCCCTCTTATTATCTTAATTGATGTGTTAACATTGACATTTTTTTAATCATTTCACTCTGCGTAAGGCAATAAAGCCACAAGTGATTACTGAGCGTGCAAGAAAACAGAAACCTTGTTAAGAAGCAATAGAAAAAATAGAAGAAGTGTAATCAGGAAGACGACTGACATTGCATTTAAATATTTGAAGATCAAAATTGGCTGAGAAGCATTTACCCGGAAGAGAGTCTCACAGCCTAGAAATGCGAGAAAAGAAATCGTTAGCATGGGACTTACAATTACATATCGCCAATTCAACTATAATTTAATGAGACCTTGTTACCAATACAGCACTGCGCTTAAATTCATAAAGTCTTGCTACCATAGCGAATGGATTATCCAAACAATTACCATGAAAGTATTTATAGAAAAGGCTGATAGAAGCAACCAAATTACGGGACTCGTGATTGTCATACTTATACTCAGAAACATGTCAGATTACTAGGGCATTTAATGAGGAAAGTGGTATTGAAGAATTTGATACTCACATGACATACTGAAGTCAAGGGGGACAGAGGGTGTAACAATCATATAACGATGATATGGAAGAACAGGGTTTAACGGTGATGGTGAAAAGACAGACGTTACTGTGAGTTGTAAAGAAAGAGAAGTCGTGGAGAGTCATAATCTCCTCATAGATACGGTACATAGAAGAACAATAACAAAAACTGAAACTAAAAAATGTAACAGAAACCCTTATAAAATTTATGAACATCTGCTGTCTGGTAGAGATGACTGTTTTTTGGTTAAACTAAAGAAGAACTCCAATCAATAGAAGAGGAAGAAGAAGAAGAAGAAGAAGAAGAAGAGGAAGAAGAAGAAGAGGAAGAAGAGGAAGAGGAAGAAGAAGAAGAAAAAGAAGAAGAGGAAGAGGAAGAAGAAGAAGAAGAAAATCCTTGACTATTCAAGTCAGCATACACAGTGGTAGAAGAATTCTCCAAAACATGTTTATATGGATATTTTTTAAGATGAATTAATGGCCAAATACAATGGTTATTGAATGAGACTATTGTATGAACGTAAAAGGAAAAGCTAAGTTCTGATTATAGGCTAAGTAGGATAGATAATGTTTGATCCTAGATTTGATAATCTTATGATTGTAGCGATGGGGAAGGCTTACACTCGAGAATCTGTCTCATAAACTTCGGAGTTCATACCCAATTCATTTATAAATGACAATAGTTCTTCCATATCGAATTTTTCGAAAAGTTGCTTCAGACTCAAACAGGAAATGCTTCGCCATACATCTTGACTGACATGCTGAACACTCATGTCACTCCTCCTTTATAAGGACAAAAAGAAAGAAATATTTTAAGGAGAAAATAACAATTAGAGGATTTAGAATACAATGCCGAAATTCGAAGGGGCAGTGGAATTAAAAATACCTTCTAAAAGCAAAACAAAGTATGTAGAAAGAGGAAAAATTCATTAGAAACTAAGAAATGGCTGCTGAATGGCTATGCAATATCAATCTTCCTATGTGACAGCAAATGCTGTACAAGCTCCTTATAGATAATGACTTGAGACAACAGAATAGTTCTATAGAAGGATAATGAGATTACCATGAACGAATAAGCGACGATAAAGTTTTAAGTGAAATGGAAACTAAAAGGACTCTTATACGTAGAATCAGAAAGAGACAGCTGAACATTCCTGGACACTAGGGAAAAGCTTTGAAAATGTGACATTCACAGAACATATGGAAGGCAAGAAGGACAATTATAAATGGATAGCAAACCAGGGATTAGGTGGGACAACTAAAAGACAAACATCGCTAAGAGGTATAAAAGATAGGAAGTTGTAGAATGTCATGATCGCCCTTTTACTGATGGAAGATGGTACATAGAAGAAGAAGAGGAAGAAAAGGAGGAGCAGGAGAAAGAAGAAGAGGACGAAGTAGAGAGAGAAGAAGAAAAGAAAAAGAAGAGGAGGAAGAAAAAAGAAGAAGAAAAGGACAAAGAAGAGAAAGAAGAAGGAGAAAAGGAGGAGGGAGAAAAATTAAAAAAAGAAGAAGAAGAAGGGGAAGAAGAATTAGAAGAGGAAGAAGAAGAACAAGAATTAGAAGAGGAAGAAGAGGAAAAGTGGATGAAGAAGAAGAAGAAAAAGAAGAAGAAGAAGATGATGATGATGATTTTAGACTAAAATAAATGACAGAAACCTGATAAAACCTAATAAAACCGGATAAAATGAATGAACACCTGGGCTGGATCTGCATTGTGGTAGAGAGGACAGATTCTCTCTTGGATTAAAAAGAAAATCGGATCTACTGGCGTAATTTATGTGATAATAAACGAAAGCGTTAGGGTACTCGTTAAGAGTATTAACCGGTTTCCAAAGAGCCATAAGAAAATATTACGGACGATATATCATGCGCAGAGGGTATCTGAAAGGAAAAACACATTCTATCACCATTGCAAATGTCTCACAACAATTTACCTCAGATTGAAGACAACCCAATATACATACCGTTTCCATGGTATAATAAGAAACGTTAAAAAACATTTCCGTAAATATTGCAAACTGAATCCAAAAGATTACTAGAATATTTACAAAAGGATAGCAACAGTCATACATTTTGTTGAAGATATTTCAGCTTATGTTTGAGACATTGCGTCGCATCTTCGCTTCTGTTGAAAATTCGAATATAAATTCTTCGATGCTTGAGTTCTTTCGGCTTTCATAAGCCATTATTCAAGATTTTTTTTTGTTTTTTATGCTGTCAGTTTTGTCATTTGTAAAATATCTTTACACGTCACGTCGTCTTTTTGAAAGTTTGGCGTCTTCATGTATCAGTTGCTACTGACATATCATTCTTAGAAATGAAATATATTTAGTATGCTTGCTATTTCATACACACACACACACACACACACACACACACACACACACACACACACATATATATATATATATATATATATATGTGTGTGTGTGTGTGTGTATGTGGACAGACTGGTTCCTATAGTTTTGACTTGCAAACCATTCTCGAAGAAGGATAACTCAGAATTCTAAAGATTTTCGGGAGGGACTTTTTGGGACGTTGTGGCACACTGTGCATCAGTTCTCTGTAATTAGGATCATCCAAAAAGTGTGATCGGGTTCTGCACAAGCGTTTAACCATATAATCAAATCATATGTGCGGGTATTTTGGCCGTTTGGTTCAATGAACTGAGTTGCTAGACCATCAAACATCGAAAACGACTACCGTGTCTCCTCTCTTTTCCTCTGTCTCTCTCCCTCCCTCCCTCCCTCTCACATACACATACACACACACACACACACTATATATATATATATATATATATATATATATAGAGAGAGAGAGATAGAGAGTGGCAGAGACAGAGAGAGAGAGAGATAGAACTAATAGAGCTCTGGTCAGATAGGTTCAACGTAAGGCGTCTGGATAGACATGTAGTTGTGTGACCGATGAGTTTATATATATATATATATATATATATATATATATTAAATAAAAACAGACCACTTTAAGGTTCCATGTAATAAATTACTGTGGTGAAACAATTTATTACATGGAACCTAAAAGTGGTCTGTTTTTATTTAAATTATTTGCTCTGGATTTTATCCTCCTTATACGGATTACCTAGTTTTTCATAAAATATATATATATATATATATATATATATATATAAGTAAAACATAGTCACTGATCGATCTTACCTTCAGGATATACCGACTCTAGAGTTTCGCAGGCGGACTTATCCTTCCAATCTTCAGGGTGTATCTTGAAACCATATATATAAAACCATATGTATATTTGTGTGTGTTTGTATGTCAATGGGATTAAATACAAAATATGAAAATATGAAACTTTGTGAGGCAGCACTATATGCATTTAATTACTTTACCTAAGATATAACAAAGCTAACCAGCTTTTGTATTCCAATCGAAATTCAATCGCCATCCAAGATGATTTGGAATTCTCCCCCTCCCCCCGTTCCTTTTCACCCATTGGTGCTTTACTCTCTGTATTTTTTATGGGTCACCTAAATTCTATTTCCGTGTGTTCATTTTGTATTCGCTGCTTTATGCTTTCTTGTAGATTAAGAATTTTGTTTTCCTGAATCCTTTCAATCTGTTCCTTACTAAGATTCCAGCAAATGTTCTTTCGAATTTGTTTCTACGTTTTCCCATTACAAAAACCAATACTTTTCAGCTAATTGCTTTGAGGTTTTTTTTCTCTTACGGTTTTCGCCCAGCGCACAGACTTGTAATTCTCAAAACTAATTACCCATACATATTGACTAACGCATGTTCTGTTGTGCGCAGAATTTCAGAAATTTATTGTCGGTGATCGAATAACAACGGATGAAGTTCTTTCAGTGGCGACTTTCGTGACGGTCGTGCGGGGAGGATGTGAGAAGAAATGGAACCAGACCAAAATACTGCAGATTTTCGACGAGGTTTGCCGAAAAGTAAGCGCCTGCTCTAGAGAAAGTGATGAAGTTTCTTTTTTTTTTTTTTTTTTTTTTATATGCGTTGTTCAGGAAGGTGCAAGAATGAAAATGAGCTTTAGCTTATTTTCTATATTTTTAACATGCAATAGGCGAACTAAGAATTTAATGTTATTTTCACACACACACACGCGCACACACGCACGCGCGCGCGCAAAGCCAGATACGCACACAAATGGAGGCGCGGGCACACATGCACACACACGCACACACACGCACACGCAAAGACAGATACGCACACAGAGTCGCGGGCACACATACACACACACATGCACACACACATATATATATATATATATATATATATATATATATATTTCAAACCGTCTCTTATATATATATCAAACCGTCCCTTAACGGCTTTCTTCACCCACTAAGTACTTGTCTTCGTCAGCCCCTAAGTACTTGCTCATATAGAGGCGCGGGCTCACACACACACACATATATATATATTTCAAACCGTCCCTTAACGGCTTTTGTCAGCCACTAAGTTCTTGTCTTCGTCAGCCACTAAGTTCTTGTCTTCGTCATCCACTAAGTACTTGCCTTCAAGTCGACAAGAACTTAGTGGCTGACGAAAGCCGTTAAGGGACGGTTTGAAATAATCTATTCCGATGTTGAGGTAATTTTTGTTTTTTTGCTGTAAAAAAAAAAGGAGAGAGAGTGACAGAAAGACTTAAAGAGACAGTGATAGATAGATAGATAGATAGATAAACAATAATGGATTGGTGGTGATTTATCTAGCTTATTGTTATATAGCGTTTAGTATTATGCCATGTTTCCACTACTGTGGGTCATCTATTTGCGATCGAACTACTACGCTGTAGTAATGGCGAGCTTGACTTACCGGTTTCTCATTACCTTACACAGTAGTGTAGGTAACTTGATACATACATGCAAGATAAGGGTAATGCTCATTGTTAATGGCCACATTATATATGCAGCCATCGAAGTATTGATAGTATACACAAAAAGAAATATACAGGATATCCTACAGAAAGTGGTAAAGGATAACTAGAAGAAATGACAATTGCAAGAAGACAGAATATATAGTTGTCTGGGAAAAAAAATGAGTCCAAAATGCGCATTACAAATTGTAGATGCCAAAATCAATCAAATTTAAAAATGTAACGCTGAATTGAGATAGCGTAAGATGCCTTCCTCAAGCTAAGTAAAATATTAAGAAACAGGAAAATCTCGTTAAAACCAAATGAAATAATACTTAACTATTAGTTCGTAAAGATTACTCTATGGTACTTGAGACAAAAAAAAATATTTTTTGAGAAAAACATCGACTGAACATCTTAAGAGAAAATAGAAACAAAAATGTCACTTATAATTAAAATAAGGAAGAAACAGTTAAAATCACATGACACATAACGAGGAAAGAGAGCTTAGAAAATTTGCCACTCACAGGACATATTCAGGGCAAGGGTGATGGCGAAATGCAGCGTAAAACTTAACGAGTTTGGCTAAATGGTTGTCAGAACAAGGATTAGGAGAGATAGTGAAAAACAAAAATATACTAAAAGCTACGAATGAAAGGAAATTGTGGAGAGCCATGATTACCAACGTCCTGAAAGGACACGGCACATAGAAGAAGAAAAAAAATTTGTAATGGTGATATAGTGGAAATATTTTGTATTTCTTGTTGGACGATTTCCTCAAGGATGAAGAAGATACTCGAGGCGACGGAGAAGGATGCTAAGTATATCATGTACGGAGCGTGTGAGCATCGATGAGGTCTTGGAGAGGTTGCAAACAAGGAGGAGGCTTATGCTTAACATCAGGAAGAGGCAGCTGAAGCTTCTGGGACACATAATGAGGAAGGAGGGCCTCGAGAATCTGATACTCACCGGTTGAATAGAGGGAAATAGAAACAACGCATGACATACCTAGCGGCCTTAAGCAAGTGGATGACAGAACGTGATATGGGGGAGGTGGTAGAGGGAAGGGAAATGTTGAGAGCTGCAAGGAATAGGGGGAGTTGGAGACTCATGATCGCCTCCGTCCTGAAAGAACACGGCACATAGAAAGAAAATAGGGTTCATTCACTTGAAGCCATTTACTCGGAGTAGATAGCTTCATACACCTTTGTCTATCGAACAGGAGTACATTTTTATCCCTTGTTTCCTGTTTAGGATTGGATTCAGGTTCCTTCTAATGACTTCTCATTCTCTTTCTCTCCCACTAAACACTTCCGTCTTAGTGGCATTATCGCCTTACTTGGGGGTGAGATGATTAAAACCAATGAAGACATAGTTATGGCGTAAAAACAAATGGTATATCATTAATACTTAGTGACATACCTTTTAATCTATCTAAAAAATTTTCTTCGCATTTCTAGTCGTAAAGCACATTGAAAAAACAATTTTCCTACGATCATTGAAGTTAAGCAACGTCGATCCTGGTCAGTAGCTACATGGGTGACCGCTTGGAATACTAGGTGTTGTAAGCTTGGATGTGAGTTTGGTGTAATGAATAATGGGTTAAGATTGTTAATCCGGGAGCCGAGTTCAAATTACAGTTGAGTACGTTATATTCACTTACGCGCAAATACATTTGGGAAATGTATGAATATACATTCCCCCAGCTATGGGTCAATTAGTAAGACATGTATCTCGATATAATATTATATAATAACCATTATTATCTAAAAATATTTTAAAATATTACAATCTAAAAAAACATTTCTAGCTTTGAATATACCTGCAAAAGATTGATAAGCCGTAAAAAAAACAAATCTATCAATCAATCTAATCGCAAAAAACACATAAACTTAAGGGGAAATAATGAAGCCGCATTAAGATATCATATTACATTTATTTTGATAGCTAATTAATGACCCCTATTCCTGTGTCACTTGAAAAACTTCTCGGCTTCGTTTATTGAATATGTATATTAACTAATGATATTGCATTCCAATCGGAAAAAAAAAATTCTCATACCACTTTTTATATTTGTACAAAGACAGGCTGTGTTCTTTGCCACGACGCAATACTCAGTGTCACGTGACAGCTGAAATGACGTCGAATTATAAGGTGGGAAGGTGCCAATTCGTTAACAGGTTAATTATCTTTAAGAATTATTCGCAGCAGTATAAGCTAAGATCAATACACACGGATGTGCCGAAAGTCATGGGATGGCTATTATGCACAATTAATTGTAGATGGCACCACACTAGCTTGACGTTATGGAAATCTCGAGACCCGTATCTGGAGGCATCACATCATATTCAATAGGTTTACAAGAAACTCTTACTTTTCAAGAAAGGCTATAAATTTTCTCCGAACAAATTGAGAGCTGATTAATAAATTTGGAACCTGACAGAGCTAATCGAATGTTGGCTAGATTTATTCTCGAGACACGCAATGGATATGTACGTGGACAACCAGGTTGGGGCGGGGGGACTACGCGGATAAAATAAAAAAAATAAACATTTGTTGTGCAAAATAAATGGTCTTTTCATCATTAAATATTTGACATATTGATATCATCACTTTTTTTCAACCAAAGAAATATTTTTGAGTTCAAGTCTGTCTCTATCTCTCCATCTATCTATCTATCTATATATCTATCTATCTATCTGCCCGTGTGTCAATATCTTTAAAGTTTATGCCTTGTAGAATATCAAAAATAAAAATTCAGATGAGTCAGGCATTGATTACAAACTTCATACGTTATCTAGTAAATTATCTTGCTATTTATCGGATAATAATTGCAATAAATCTTCATCTATCTATCTATCTATCTATCTATCTATCTATCTATCTATCTATCTATCTATCTATCTATCTATGTCTGTCTGTCTATCTGTCTATCTAACTATATCTATCTAGCTAGCTATATTTTTTAAATTTTATCTCTTGTAGATTCTGTATGAAAAAAATTCAGATAAGTCAGGCATTGATTACAAACTCCATGCGTTATCTAGTAAATTACCTTGCTATTTATCTGATAATAATCACAATAAATATCTATCTATCTATCTATCTATCTATCTATCTATCTATCTATCTATCTATCTATCTATCTATCTATCTTTTTAGGGTTTATTTCTTGTAGAATATCTTCAATTAAAAATGAGATGAGTCAGGCTTACAAATTTCATGCGTTATCTTGCAAATTTATCTTCCTATTTATCTGATAGTAATTACAATAAATTGCATTTCCCCAAGAGACATAAAACAAGCATAAAAATACAACAAATCCTAAAAGATCTGTCCATATGTCTTAGATGAGGCATTATGATTACTTACATTATTCATTATTCAGACTGTTATCTTCATCTTCAAAGACGTATTCACAACGTTTCGGTCATTGTAGGCTCCGGCCTTCTTCATGTGATTGGAATTTCGAGCCGAAGCCTATATTTCCTCCAGTGGTCCAGTGGATAAAGGTCTTTGTTAGATCCAGTGACTAAACCCAAATAGTTGTGAGTTCAATACCATGCTACAGCAATGGTGAACCAAAATCTGACGAAAGCTGTCGCGTACAACGGCCGAAACGCTGTGAATATGGCAATGAAGTTGATGATAACCGTCCGAATAATGTAAATAATGTAATACTAAAAGATAACCAAATAGTTAGAAGCCTTCACTAAAAAAAATAATAGATAAACAACCTAATATTTATACAATTTCATGCATTTTAGAAAAACACCTATTAATGATAATACCATCACCTTAACAAGATGAAGGTGTGCCATAGATGACGTGTCATGAGACGATATGTACGTGTAACATATTTACAAAGTGTTTTGGGACTCTGGTCAAATTTTCACCATGGTCGACTTATCAAGGAAGTCATTTCATAAGGTTATCTACCGAGAGGAATTTGATCCCAGCGGTGGCAAGTTTGGAAAGCACAAAAAAAAAAAAAATGACGTGTTAACGTAAGCCTCGTGAGTAAAATCCGATAGACGAAACTACTCTGAAATCTTTAATGAAGTTGCTAGCATGAAGTCACAGTCAATGTGAGCGAGGGTTTGATCGTACTGGCTAGATTATTCGCTCTCCCAGAAACTCTAATTAAGATCGGCTCAGAATAGTTGCAATATAAACCGTAGGTGGGCTATACTCTGCTCGGAAACGAATATATATATATATATCTTACTTATTATAAAACGCAGATTGTGTGTGTGTGTGTCTGTGTGTCTGTACGTTTATATATTGGATCGGATTTCCTACATTTTTCAACCGATTTTAACAAAACTTCACAGGACTACGTAAAATTACCTTGCGGTGGTTCTGACAGCGCCAAAAATTGGATAAACACAATTGTTTTTGCACGAAAACAATTTGAAAACACGATTAAGACGCATAATGAGATTGAAAGGGGAACAACTCATATCAAGTTATACTTATTATAAAACCCAGGTTGTGTGTGTGTGTGTGCGTGTGTGTGCTTGTTTATATATGGGATCGGATTTCCTACATTTTTCAACTGATTTAAACAAAACTTCACTTCTTTTTTTTTGGCAGGTAGTGTTTCTTATTGTCTTGCACATTTTTTCTTTATTTTTGCATTCAGAATGCTTTAAAAATTCCATTTACAAGACAATTGTTTATAATAAAATTCTATTCAATCGATAGACTCATAACGATTGAAAACAATGTTTTTGTTTGAGTTTGGGTTCCACCAATTCGTAAAAAAAAAAAAACTAATTAAGACATGCGTGTCCGTCAACCTTAAACAATAATCTTTGTCAATTTTATTTTTCAGTCTTTATGATGGTCGATACTTGATCTATCCCTTACTGTTACATCCCCGGGAAACGCTGGGCTCTACTGCTAGTATATATATATATATATATATATATATATATATATATATACAAAAAATAGTAAATAAATAAAAAAAACAATTAAAAATTAATCGAAATAAATAAATAAATGAACAAATTAACAAATCGCCCCCGCTAAAATAACAGTTAGAACTAATAAGAATAAGCATAAATAAACAAGTAAATAAATTAAAAAGTGACCCCCACCCCGCCAAAATGATAGAATAGACTACGAGAAGCAATTTAAACACTAGACGAATAAATAGTTTTAATTATCTTTCCAGACCAAAATTATTAAATAAGCGACATAAGCATATCACCCCATTTTTTTACTACGTTAATATCGCATCAAAAACCGAAAAGAATAATTAATACAAAACAGGTAAAACAAATTAACCCAAACAAATAGATAAATAGATAAACAAACAAGCCACTTCTGCAAAAATAACCGACAGAATAGATTACCCACAATGCACCACTGACCCATATATATATATAAATAGTCGAGTAAAATCCAACATTCGCGGCCTGACGATTGCGTCTAGCATGAAACAGCCTGTCACGTGTGAGTGTTGACTTCAATGTTCACTTTCATATATATATATATATATATATATATATATATGATGCATGTAACATCTCTTAACATTTAGAGCAGCATGATTCTCCACATTCGCAAATTAGGAAACTTTTTGTTGAAAATACATCGATACTTTTTCATGAATATAATAAACATAAACTAAAAATTCTTGAAGTTGTCTATATTAAAAATTGAAGCCAACCCTTAATAAAAAGAAACTATGAATACTGCACAAATGTTTTAAAATGTTTATGTATAGATAGTTTAAAACATCTAGGGTTTAACTAATAGTTTAAAATTTTTTAAGTTTTTCTTTAAAAAACGATTTAGATACTGCACATCACTTCGTTACCTCCCTTGACGTTTGCACGCGTGTCTACATGATAAAATTTAAGAATAGTACAGTTCATAACGTTAGCGTTTTTCATTTTAAATTTAAAAATTTAATTTCCAGATGAACACGTCAATTTTTCTTAAAAAATAATGAACACAAAAACTTTTAGTCTTAGAAAAAAGAAGATACAGATGATGACATTTCGTTTGTGTCGAAAGTACTCGGAATAAAATGAATATGCATCAACATGGCAATTATATTTCTTACTTTAATAAGAATACAAAGAAATTTGAGAGGATCTCATTAAATATAAGTAAAAAAAAACGGGTCTAAATTATTTATTGAGGCATATATATATATATATATATATATATATATAAATAAATATACATATTATTCCTCATCGCTAGCACGAATCGGAGCTCCATGCACAACGCAATCTTCAGGCCTTGAGTATGGACGGTGAAGGATAATATGTATATTTATTAATATATACTTAATATCATTGGTGTATTACACCGAGCACTGTTTTTTTAACACCAGCACTATATGTACAATACATATATATATATATATATATATATATATAAAACAACTAAAAAGTTGCAAATTAAAAAAATAACAATCTATTTTATGAAAGTATTTATTATAATTGATATTTCAGATCGACCTCGATCTTTCTACGGAAATAACTGTTTTTAGAGGTTTGTTTAGAAGTAGCGTCCGTCGCGTGATGCGGACGTCACGTGATATGGAACGCAACAGTGTTCGAATATTTTTAACGTAAATCTAACTGTAATAATATTTTAGATGTTGTTTAAAAAAAAAATGAATATATCTAAAAAAAAAAATGTTTAACTATTGAAATATTTATAAAGATTTAAAATACCCAAGTCTTTATTTAACCCTAGTTTATATGTATTTAATTTTAAAATCCAGTATTTTTCTTTTTTTCCGTGTGTGTATGTGGAACTGAAATCAGAATCCATCAATAAACATTTACAGTTTTCTAATGAGTGTCCTGATTGATTAAAGTGTTCAGCTATGAGGGATTAAGGATAGTTTTGATGTATGGTTTGTTTATGATTGTTGATGCGAAATCTAAAATTATTTCCAGATTTATATACATAAAGATATTTTTATGTTTATACGTTCTTATATATATATATATATATATATATATATATATATATATATATATATATCCATGGGGGATGTACGTGTGTGTGTAAATAAATCGACAGATCAATGATATACACAATAATTACTGAAAACTTTTTTTTTTTTTTTTACACACAAAATGTTTATTTTTAATCCTGATCTCTTTCCATGCCAATAGGATTTCGAAAGGGATATGATAGTTGGCGCCAGACGGATGGAATATTCCATTTCTGAAATGTGAACCCCTTCAATTCCAAGAGGAATAATTCGTATTTGATGGAGAGGTCAATTCGTGCACTCGATGCTACCCCTACAAACGTCAGACTTGTATGGACGCTGCCGAAACAGTCTGGGTCCAGGGGGTCTTCGGACCACCTGTGTAATCGATGCTCCGTCGAATTTTTGCCATTCAGAAGGTTGCTTTACGATATGAGTAACCAAGGTCATGACTTTTGGTACTAATAATGTATATACATTCACAGTATCATTTTCATAAAATATATATATATATATATATATATATATATATATATATTTATATATATATATCAGGCTCGGTATATCTATTTCCGTTTGTTCGTAGCTGTCCATCTATTTCAGTCTTTATTATCTATCTATCTATCTATCTATCTATCTATCTATCGCTCTGTTTCTCTATGTCTCTCTGTCACTCTTTTCTTTTTTATAGTAAAAAAACAAAAATTACCTCAACATCGGAATAGATTATTTCAAACCGTCCCTTAACGGTTTTCTATTTATCTTAGCCTGCTCATATCTATCTATCTATCTATCTATCTATCTATCTATCTATCTATCTCATAGTTTTCATATCAATTGTACTTCTCTATTTGTCTCTCTATCTTTCTATCTCTTCCTCTCTCTTTCGCTTTCACTCTCTCTCTGTATATATTTTTTTTTCATTGAGCAAGATTTTTTTAAACCGAGGCTAGTCTGGCCACACCCACGCCGCTGAGCGCCCATTGGCTGAATGATAGCAGGAGTATTGGGCGGAGAATAATCATGTGAAGCAGGAAGGGAGGCCTGCTGGCACCCATTGAGGGGATAGGTGTGAGATGCCACTGTGAGAGAGAGGGAAAACCGTTGACACCCTCTGAGGGTATGGTGAGATACCAATACGAGAACAGAAAAAGGTGGGAGGGAGGACGAGAAGACTTCCAAAAATGGAAAATAATAAAATTTTCCTGACCGAAAACAAAGAAGTGGATTTTGGGTTTAGAATTATCAAGGGACCTCAAACCCCGACAAGCCCACCCCGGTTTTGATCGGCGTCCATATAAGCAAAGTCGCAGCGAGCGAAAATCAGTTGTGAGGCAGTTGAGTTAAATTCGAAGTTCGCAGTTGAAGTTGCCCCCCCTCGCAGAAGCTGACTAAGATTCACACAAATCACGACTCATCTTCTAACCAAGAACAATTTATTTTTGAAGAACGACTTAGACTCACACCACCAAAACAAGTTTTACGAATTTCGCCTGAAGACACACCAAGAACCAGTTTCTTAAAAGAACAAACAACTTAAGATGTCAAGACTCGCCTAACAAACACAAAATCCATATAGCGGGTTGGAAAGAAGACGTAGTCCTATATTCAGCAACTAGATATAAAATATTGTTATCCTTTTTTAACACATTTTAACTTTTCGAGTTATTATTTTATTTTCTTTTACACATACTTGTGCGATATCACCCTTGTTCGAACTCGACTTGTAGTACGGCCCGGCGACTGATTGATTTCGTCTGCCTAGATCAATTCACAATGTGGGTAGGTTGGACTGGAAATCAAAGCAGTTACTTCGGTAACCAGACGTTGGAGTCGAGCTGGGAACGACAAGGCTGATACCGAATCTAACCAGATTCCCATCCGAATCACCAAAAGGTTAGAACGTCACATTTGGTGCCGCGATCAATACCAAGCCAGTTGGTCGTCACAGGACAGGATAGCACGAAGGACGCAACCAGCCAGACGTCACATTTTGACGCAGCGACACCGGGGTGGGGACGTCTCACACACACACACACACACACATATATATATATATATATATATATATATATATAGTGGGTAGCAAATGTATTTAACACATATCACATCATATCAATATGGGTAGGAATCATGACGACACGTCTCTTCTAGCGTAATATTTGCATTGGTGTTAAATACTTTTGCATATGGGTTATTTTATTTATTGTCAATAAATGTTTCTCAAAACAGTGGTTTTAAATTTTCCTTCTATGTTTTGATCGACAATGTTCGTTTAAATATTTCCAATACGTTTCGTTGAAATTGATCTGTTATTTTTTGAGATATGTAAGAAAAACCAATGTGTTAAATACTTTTGCTACCCTCTGTATGCGTGTGTGTATATATGTGTCTGTATGTTTAAATATATGTATATATTATAATTATATATCGATTTATTTATCTCGTTCTTTTCGATCTATCTTTCAATCTATTGTTATGCGTTGACACCTATGTGCTTTTGAGTTTGTGATAGAGATAAACTCAGCGGCTTGCAGATATCCACACCCACACATCCACAACGTGCTAAGCATGAGATGTGAAACAATTTTTTTTCACAAACATCACAAGTTATAAAAAGAAAACAATTACTCTACAAACAAATGCGTTAGCATGAACGAAAATGAACTCCTTGACAGCAATGCTATTTACAGACATGACAATCAGTTTCCAATGGTCAAATTTTCCAATAATTTCCAATAACTGCATGGAAGTGGATTTTTGTGAATTTCAAAAAATGCATTAAATAGATGAAAACATGTACAATCACATACACGCCCAGTAATAAGCCGGATATTTTTAATTATATCTGACATATATATATATATATATATATATATATATATATAGTTTCCCTGAGAGCTATAATCTCCAGCAATTCAAATATAATGTCAATCGACATCTCCAGTTGCCTTGATCTATCCACTACTCTTCTTCTCATCCTTTCTTCTATCACTCCTATCTGGTCTTGTCCAAAATTTTCTGTAACCCCCTTGCGTCCTAGTGGCTCCTCTCCTTGCTTGGGGTGAAAACGCTTAAAAATATATATATATATATATATATATATATATATATATATATATATATATATATATGTGTGTGTGATTTTAAGTCATTTTTATGTTTATACATTCTTTTTTATAGACATAAGTAAAAATGTCTTTGAGTGTTAATGTGTTGGACTTTGTCCATTTCATAATGTGTGACGTCATTTGTTTACATTTGATACGCCATGAGCAGATATGAATGTATTTGAGAGATTCATCGAATGGAATATATATATATATATATATATATATATATATATATGTGTGTGTGATCAGAAAATATATGAGAAAACAAACAAAATTTTAGTTGTTTTAATGTTATATATCAACGTAAACGTTTCGGTCTAATTTCAGGACATATTCATGAAATATAATTAACATTATCAATTCAACATGACATAATGTTAATTATATTTTATGAATATGCCCTGAAGATGGTTTATTAGACCGAAACGTCCGACTTTGACATATTAACATTAAAACAGCATAATTGCATATAAGGATTTTGTTTGTTTTTTCCGTATATATTTTTCTTCATACTGTCGGATCTATATCCATATATTTGCTTACATATATGTGTGTGTATCAAAAATACTTTTGCAAACCCTGGGATCGGTTCTTCACACCGAAACAAGGACAAAAGACCATATAAACCTATGTGCAAAAGGCCGCCGTTGTACCTGAACACACAAACTAACTAAAATATGTACAAGATTTTTTCCGCTTGCTTCTACACATGCATGAACCCACCGGATCATTGACTGGCGGACCCTTTCAAATACTACTACTATGTGTCAAATAGTTTCGCAGGCCCCCGGGACACGTTGATGAAGCGTGTCTGCATTATCAATGTCTGCTGCATAAATCTATCATTTTAGTTGTCCCCACAGATATAAATCCAAAGGGATTAGGTCAGGGAAACGTGCAGGTCATGGAACTAGCTGTACATGTTCCATGAATCACATGCGTAGTCGTATTAGCAGGAGTACATCATCTATCAGGTATATATATATATATATATATATATATATATATATATATATATATATATATATTCTACAGTTCAAAAGATGGAAGCCACCCACTGAGGAATTAGCATGGAATGAACTTGACAGAAGATAGAAAAAAATGAAAACAAGCTCTTAGAATCATTGAAAAAAAAAAAGAATGGAATCGATTATCTAACTTATATTTTGAGAAACTTTTACAGCGAGTGCCAAAAATTTGTGCTGCAGTAATCAAGACTAAAGAAGGATATGTTGACGAGAGCAAAATTTAATCATGAAATGCTTTTTCTTGTCATAATAAAATTTCTAATAAAAAATCATATCTCACTTTTTTTAACCATATATAAAAATTTTCTCTTATATAAAGTACAAAACGACTATTCGGGTCAATTTAAAAAACCTACCAAGGCTGGCCTCAAACGCTTAGACTGTAGTGTTACATAAATATATATATATATATATATATATATGGTGGACTCTCCCCTCGTATTCGACGTATGAGGGTCAAGCATCTCATTTCCTAGGAACCGACAGCCAGACACCAGCACATATGATTTGGTTATAGAGGTGAAGGATTTGTGCAGAACCAACCACAACTTTTTAAAGGGTCGAATACAGAGACCTGGTTCAATACTTGCCACAAATTCCCCAAACGACCCTCCGCAAATTTTGAATTCAGAGTTGTCCTTCTTCTAGACCAGTTACCGTCCAAGGCTATATAATCCATTCTGTAAGCTGGACTGGAAGAATAGGATTAATACTTTTCGAATAGATTCGACACGAATTCGAACTCGGCTCTCCGATTCCTCAGTCCGAGCCGCTAACCACTCCTCTAATATCAGGGATAGAGCGTATGTAAGTGTAATTATGAATATGTAAATATAAATATGAAAGTTAAGATTGAACCCAACAGCCAGAGGTGACAGTCTGTTTCATGCTAAACGCAATCGACAGACTATATACCGCAATGCCATATACCATATGCCACATGACCTGACGAATGCGTATAGCATGAAACAGATTGCTGTTTATTTTCATCTTACTTTGGGTTCTCGACATACAGGGTTTCCATAAAGTCTGGACGCACAGGCAAAAATGCATATTTCCATGGAGTTAAATTTTCAGCAAGATTTTATTGAATTGGAATATCAACAAATAGCATCTCCAATATGATTTCCATCACTTGTGATGTAAAGCTCATTGCACTTTGCAAGAGTCACGTGAGCTTGATGCAATAAGTCCACATTGCCGTCAATGTCCGCACATTCACTGTTTATGCGTTCAATCAAGTGTGTTGCATCTGTGACTTTCATTGAGTACACCTTCTCCTCTAGCATATCGTAGAAAAATAAGTCAAATATCTTCCTTCTTTCGACAAAACCATGTTTAATCTGTGGCGGTAAAATATATAGTTAATGAGATTTCCAATACAGATATCAATATACCCTGTATATTGATATCTGCATGCGATCATTTGTTGTAATTAAGTTATAATGACTGTATTTTTTTTCTCTGAGATTTAAAACATTCAGGGCGTTGCAATTTTTTGTCTATTAGTCTCTTTCACGCTATGTATATGGGTATGGTTGTCGGTTAAGGGCATGCTTTGCATAAAATGATTGCTATCATCGAATTGCAGAAGAAAGAAAGAAAAACAGTTAATTATATTTTCAAAGATTTAATTCACCTTTGTCGGCCTTGAAACCATTCTCTTTTAAAACTCTCGCCTGCCTCGACACTGAGGCGTGCTAAGAAAATACACAGCCAATTTCGTTTACCAAGAAGTTAAATTGAAAATGAAAATTCCGCTGATTGAACAGCTCAAGGCGAAAGATATTTGCTGTTCGTACGGAAGCAATAGCATATTTTATTCAGTCACATAAACCAATACTAGCGTGAGGCTTCCGGTATATATATGCACAGGCCCATTATCTTAAATATAGACGTTTCCGCACATATGCGGTTGCTAATCCCGGAGGCGAATTTCCTGTTTATTTACTGTTTTATTATGGTTTCAAAAGGATAATATTCAATTCGAGGAAACATTTATCCAGTAACAGAATTGATCTTTAAAACCACACACACACACACACACACACACACATATATATATATATATATATATATATATATATATATATATATATATATATATATATATATATATAGTGACACGCATAAATATTGATACATGTTATCAGGCAAATGGCGAACATAAACTAGAGTTATAACAGAAAATATCATGTATCCAATTCTTAGGCGTGTCACTGTATATACCAAATCGGTCGAGTTTCGATCCCGGCTTGAAGCAATCGGATGTGTAGCCTCACTAATACAACGAAGCGTGCTTGTGTATATATATATATATATATATATATATATATATATATATATATATATATAGCTTTAAGGTTTACTATATTTATGGGATAAAGTGCTCAATATCAGAGATAGCGTCTATGTAAATATAAATATAAAAGTGAACGTTGAAGTCACAACTCTAAGGCGGCAAACTGTTTCATGCTAGACGCAATCGTCAGGCCTGATGATATATATATATATATATATATACACACGCAGGTAAAATGAGTTTTACATCGCCTGAACTTAACCTATATTAAAAATGTTTCTTTCCGGTAAATTTGAATTTAGCGTAGATCACATTCGACTGGTTAATCACGGCAAAGTGCACCCCCCTTTTTTTTTAGAGTATTCTGCTTGTGGGATTAAATTAATATTTCAGCTGCCAATATTTTAACATCGCCCGAGGAGACACATTTTTAGTGTTGAATCATAATTGCTATTATATAGCGATTTTTAAGATGTTCTAATATCCTAAAGTAAATAATATAAATACATATGTTTAATAAGTAAAAAAAACAGGACTTCTATTATAATTAGTCCCTAGGATAACGTTTGAAGTAACTAAAATGGCGGTTTAAAAATAAATCATGAATTATAAATCATAAAATGAGATGTCAATGGTATTTTCATGCGTAATTTAGACGACAACTTATGCATCACATGTATATTGCCGAGCATTCACTGCTATAGAGGACGGGTGACATTACATAGAAGTTCGGTATTTTTTTTTTTATTTTAACGAAATTTAGTTTAATATAAAATTACTACCAGACCTTCTGTTAATACCAAATTATTAATAGCTGTATTTTCTATTAAATCACCAGGTAAGATGTATTTAACATTTAATTAATAATCGATGAGTTTGTTATTAAAAAAATTACGCAGTGGAAAATTCTGATGATAAAGACAATCGACTTCAGATAAATCAAAGATTTATTTTCTATTTGTTTTGCTTCAGAATCGATCGATTGCTGCAGTTCTGACCAAAAACATTTTGATTAAGTCATCAAACGTAAAGTATGGAACACGAGGCGCGCCACTACCATATTTTACTTTTTTTTTTTAATTCTATATACTTACGTTCTTATGTCTGTTCTGTAATGTCTTTTGTCCTTTTATGTTTTTCCTTCATTTTTTTAAAGGAAGATTTTATTTTTTTTACCGTTCTCTTAACTTGGACTTTCGGTCCGTTTTCGTCATTGTTTCTTGTTAATTTCTGTATTTTTTTATAGCTTCAAACATCTCTGCTTTCATCCGGCTTTGTCACTTCCGGTGTTCCATTTTTTTTTCATATCTTTTCTATTTAATTAATGAATAATCTATCTATCTATCTATCTATCTATCTATCTATCTATCTATCTTTAGTTATGCATATCTAATAATCTCTCTATTTGAATACATTTATATTTATTTTTTTATCTAGCTCTATCTATCTATCTATCTATCTATCTATCTATCTATATATATATATATATATATATATATATAAATATGAAATTTTCATATATATTATCTACTTATCTATCATTCTGAATTTATTCATATCTAATAAGGCCTCCATCCAGTTATCTAAATTTTCATATCTATATTAATTCATATCTCATTATCTCTCTATCTGAATTTATTCAGATCTAATTTTCTATCTATCTATCTATCTATCTATCTATCTATCTATCTATCTATCTATCTATCTATCTATTTCAATTTATTCATATCTAATTATTTCTTTATCTGAATTTATTCATATCAAATTTTATATCTCTCTGTCTATCTATATATCGATCTAATTTTTTCACATTTATCTATCTTAATTTATTCATATCAAATTTTCTATCTATCTATCTATCTATCTCTTTTCCTTTCTCTATCTATATATCATTCATCTATTCATTCATTCATTCATCTATCTATCTCGTTTTCCTTCTTCAAACTGTCGATATACTGAGTGTGTTATATACAGCGCATTGAAGTGACACAACATTTTTTTCTTCTTAATTCTTTGTTTCCCTTACATTGGTTAACAACACGTTTTTTCCACGTTTTTTTTTTCTAAGTCAGAATTCGTTTTACACACGCGACGTATTACACTTGCATGAAAAAATAATTACAGGCGATAAAACAAAATATGGCAAAGGAAAACGAATCTCTTTCTCTTTCTCTTCCACCCTTGCACACGCAGCCAAGGGAGATTACTCTAGAAAGAAAGGAGGGAAAGTGATTGCTAAAGAAGAGGACTTAAAGAAGCAGCACCAGGATTCCATTAGTTTTCTGTAATAATATTCTGCACGTTAAGCTATTAATAGCAAAATGGTATTATTCATTTCGGGAACCAATTTTCAAAAGAAGGAAGAAATGCGAATCTTGGATGGAGTTTAAAATGAAACGAAACCCGAAGAAAAATAGGAAACGGCATAAAATTAAGATATTGGAATTAACGAATGACTGAATAACAGAATAAAAGATTGAATGAGAATGGATGGACACTAAGAAGAAAAGAATACAAGAAATAGAAAAGATACCAGCAATAAAATAAGAGAAAGAAAGCGATAAAATTGATTTGATTTTTACGGATTATCAACCCTTTGTCGGATATTTAATGCCGAAACTTATTTTGAATTGTATGAATAATTCTATATATTTTTTGTGAGTGAATATTGCCTTAAAAATTACCTTGAAGATACCAACGAATCTTTTCGATATAGATGCTACTATTTCCCCTAAGCTGGAGAAAGGAAAACATATATTCATACCTTTTCTAATAGTTTTTTTTTATGTTCGTAACTGTAACGAACTCAATATGAATTTATACTCGACTCTCCCATTTTTCATTCCAAGCCGTTCACCATTACAACGTCCACAACATCCTGAATGCAATAAAGGATACGGTGAAGCAAATGTATACCTAAAAAGAAAAGCGAATTGGAAAACAGAATTTATGACGAATATGGTCAACTGATTATAGATTTGGGCGCTTCGTTAAAAAAAATAAAAAAAATCACCGAAATATTTATTTGACCCGGCTGCTTTAATTTAGAGAAAAATGCAATGATCTGTTCTCACAGTGTAGTGGTCTTCATTTGTATCTCAAAACGTAATCGTATTCAAATGATACTGTTTAAACAAATAATCGTTTCTTGAAGCGTCACACCAGATTCCACGATGTTTCACTTATTATTCACTATTTGTAATTTGATTCAGTATATTTAGCACTACTGACGCTATTCAAATCCTCGCCATTCATGCAACCCGTTTCTGAGTTGAAGAGAAGAGGCTGCGGCGACTATAATGGGTGTAGCATCAAAATTGTCAAAATCGTGTAACAGCACAATTGTTAGATTTAGTTCTGAAGATATTTTAGTGGAATTCTCCGAGATTTTTAAACCACTATTGGACTGTACTTTGAACAATGTATTTAGCTTTAAGTTGAAATGATGATCGCTGTCGCAATTGTGACGTCCTGATTCAATTTTCCTCTGAACTGTTCCCACTTTTTAAACTTATTCACCGTTCACTTGATGGTTCTTCAATGGATTTTGAAGATGAAAGCCGGAGCATGAATGTTGGTACCATTACTGGAGGCCTTAATGTTCTTTTCCCTTTCACCATTGCTCAGTTAGGAAGACATCGTGAGGGTGACACAAAACGATTTTACGCTGTTTATTCTCTTGCTAATTAACTCAAAAGCGTTTTTCAGTGATTCTAACGAAAAAAATTGTCAATATGGCTAACATCATATCTGAAAATCTGGAAAAAAAAGTAACTTAATTAGTTTCGTGTTGTATTTTAGATATTAGACATTTTGTGAGATGGCTAATTATCCTATGCTGTTAAAATATTTGGAGAATTTTACTGTTACGCCTGCTATATATATATATATATATATATATATATATATATATATATATATATATATAACAGCACTCAATGTGTGATACTTTATATATGTGCAAATTCTCTTTTAGGTACGTTTGATTGAATAAATTACAGACATTATGTCTGCTAATTTTTAACAAAATCCGTTCATACTCACGAATAACCTTCCGTGTATTGATGTTAAAGGATGAGAGAAATGTGCTATAGTTGTTTAAATTTGTTTTATTTTGATTCCGCAAGTACTTTCGATCTTCTTCGAAGATCATCTTCAAGGGTGCAAGTAGTACAAAACTATATGTTTCCCGTTAGTATAAATATTAATACAAAGATATGCGTTGTTGTCCATTACCGTACTTTTTCATTATGCTTTTAAAAGCAAAACGGAGATGAAAATAAAACAAAACTGAAATGAAAAGAAAAGAAATTTAAATAGCTATAGCACATTTCTCTCATCCTTTAACATCAATACACGGAAGGTTATTCGTGAGTATGAATGGATTTTGTTAAAAATTAGCAGACATAATGTCTGTAATTTATTCAATCACACACACACACACTATATATATATATATATATATATATATATATATATATATATATATATATATATGATAATAATAAATGTCCTTGATAATTAAATGCCCTGTAAAATCATTGCTCATTTATTTATTTAAACTAAAATACATGTGCACAAGTGTGTTGCACATTGGCAAGAAAAATATATCAATTGTCATTGGTTAGCAGTTGATGAAAGCGTAACGGAAAAAATAAGCCTGTTAAGTGATTAATGTAAAATAATTCCTCATTTTTCTAAAAGGACCCATTCTACAGACACAGAAATGTTGTTATAGAATTTCTCTTCCCACTATAAAAGAAAAAAATATTTTCAACTACTTATATAGTTACTAAAATCCCTTTTGACATTATACGAAGTCCTCTTGAATTTCTCCCTCCGGACATGGCTGGCTACAAGAGAATCATTTCAATAGTTTTCAAACGTTCATATTAATAATAATAAAATCTATTTTTTACAATTTTTCATTTGCTTAAAAGATTTGATAAAGTTTTAATGAAAATTTAATTAAACACATTTTTTAATTTATTTACATAGTTCCGTAATTTCTTTGATATCCGCTCTAAAAATCTCTTGTAATACGAGATATCAAACAACAATGAAAATATCAAATAACGATAATAACCACGAACTCTACAGGAAATAATATCATAGTCAACGTTGATGAGAGTAGAATTTTATTAAAAATATATTTTTTTTTTTAAATTCCCTAATGTCGGCTTCTTAAAATTTAAAATTTAAATTTAAATAAATAAATTTAAATAAATAATATTAAAAATTTCCCTTATGTCGGCGTATTAAAAAGTATTTCCCTCATGTCGTCTTCTTAAAAAAGTTACTTTTACAAGTCAAGATTGCATTTATATATTTTACATTCACTTTAAATGTAAACAGACTGCGAGTTCATCTTGATAACATACGACTGAATTTTGAATGGCAGATATGAATTTCTTTCAGGCGGGAAACGGTTTTTGAATTAAAAATGAATAGCGCAGATAAAAAGAAATAAAGAAAAATTAGCTCTGAAAGAAAGAAAGAAATAATGAAAGCTAAAAGGGAAAGAAAGGTAAGAAAGAAAAAGAGATACGAAAAAAGAAAAGAATATGAACTAAGAAAGAAAAATAAAAAGTGCTAAGAAAGAAAGAAAGAAAAATGAGCTAAAAAAGAAATAAGTAAAAGAAGCTCAGAAAGTAAGAAAGAAAAAGAGCTATGAAAGAAAGAAAGAAAGAAAAAGAGCTAAAAAGAAAGAAAGAAAAAGAGCTAAGAAAGAAAGAAAAGAGATAAAAAGAAAGAAAGAAGAGCTAAAAAGAAAGAAAAAGAGCTAAGAAAGAAAGAAAAAGAGCTAAGAAAGAAAGAAAGAATGAAAGAACAAGTGCTAAGAAAGAAAGAAAAAGAGCTAAAAAGAAAGAAAGAAAGAAAAAAGAGCTAAAAGGAAGAAAGAAAAAGAGCTAAAAAGAAAGAAAGAAAGAAAAAATAGCTAAAAGGAAGAAAGAAAAAGAGATAAAAAGAAAGAAAGAAAGAAAAAGAGCTAAAAAGAAAGAAAAAGAGCTAAGAAAGAAAGAAAGAAAGAAAAAGAGCTAAGAAAGAAAGAAAGAAAGAAAGAAAAAGAGCTAAGAAAGAAAGAAAGAAAGAAAGAAAAAGATCTAAGAAAGAAAGAAAGAAAGAAAGAAAAAGAGCTAAGAAAGAAAGAAAGAAAGAAAGAAAAAGAGCTAAGAAAGAAAGAAAGAAAAAGAGCTAAGAAAGAAAGAAAGAAAGAAAGAACAAGTGCTAAGAAAGAAAGAAAAAGAGCTAAGAAAGAAAAAAAGAATGAAAGAACAAGTGCTAAGAAAGAAAGAAAAAGAGCTAAAAAGAAAGAAAAAGAGCTAAGAAAGAAAGAAAGAAAGAAAAAGAGCTAAGAAAAAAAGAAAGAAAAAGTGCTAAAAAGAAAGAAAAAGAGCTAAGAAAGAAAGAAAGAAAAAGAGCTAAGAAAAAAAGAAAGAAAAAGTGCTAAAAAGAAAGAAAAAAGAGCTAAGAAAGAAAGAAAGAAAAAAAAGAGCTAAAAAGAAAGAAAATGAGCTAAGAAAGAAAGAAAAAGAGCTAAGAAAGAAAGAAAGAAAGAAAGAAAAAGAGCTAAGAAAAAAAGAAAGAAAAAAGAGCTAAGAAAGAAAGAAAAAAAAAGAGCTAAAAAGAAAGAAAAAGAGCTAAGAAAGAAAGAAAGAATGAAAGAACAAGTGCTAAGAAAGAAAGAAAAAGAGCTAAAAAGAAAGAAAGAAAGAAAAAATAGTTAAAGGAAGAAAGAAAAAGAGCTAAAAAGAAAGAAAGAGAAAGAGCTAAGAAAGAAAGATAGAAAAGAGATAAAAAGAAAGAAAAAAGAGCTAAGAAAGAAAGAAAAAGAGCTAAAAAGAAAGAAAGAAAAAATAGCTAAAAGGAAAAAAGAAAAAGAGCTAAAAAGAAAGAAAGAGCTAAGAAAGAAAAAAAAAAGAATAAAAGAAAGAAAAAAAAGAAAAAAAAAAAAAGAAAGAGGAAAGAAGAAAGAAAGAAAGAAAGAAAAAGAGCTAAGAAAAAAAGAAAGAAAAAGTGCTAAAAAGAAAGAAAAAAGAGCTAAGAAAGAAAGAAAGAATGAAAGAACAATGTCTAAGAGAGAAAGAAAAAGAGCTAAAAAGAAAGAAAGGAAAAAGAGCTAAAAAAGAAAGAGAAAGAGCTAAGAAAGAAAGAAAAGAGATAAAAAGAAAGAAAAAAGAGCTAAGAAAGAAAGAAAGAAAGAAAAAGAGCTAAGAAAGAAAGAAAGAAAGAGAAAGAGCTAAGAAAGAAAGAAAAGAGATAAAAAGAAAGAAAAAAGAGCTAAGAAAGAAAGAAACAAAAAAGAAAAAAAAAAAAGAGCTAAGAAAGAAGAAAAAGAAAAAAAGAAAGAAAGAAAGAAAGAAAAAATAGCTAAAAAGAAAAAAAGAAAGAAAAAAAAGAAAGAAAGAAAATAAAAAAGAAGAAAAAAGAAAAAAAAAAAAAAAAAAAAGAGCTAAGAAAAGAAAGAAAAAAAAAAATCTAAAAAAAAAAGAAAAAGAGCTAAGAAAGAAAGAAAGAAAGAAAAAGAGCTAAGAAAGAAAGAAAGAAAGAAAGAAAAAGTGCTA
>CAHIKZ030000490.1:620000-657500 GCA_903632075.3 Acanthosepion pharaonis
AAGAAAGAAAAAAAAAAGTAAAAGAAAGAAAGAAGAAAAAAATAGCTAAAAGGAAGAAAGAAAAGAAAGAAAAAAGAAAGAAAGAAAAGAAAGAAAGAAAGAAATAAAAAGAAAAAAAAAAAGAAAAAAAAAGCTAAAAGAAAAAAAAAAAAGAGCTAAAAAAAGAAAAAGAAAGAAAAAAAAAAAAGAAAAAAAAAAGAAAAAAAAAGAAAGAGAAAAGAAAAAAGAAAAGCTAAGAAAGAAAAGAAAGAAAAAAAAAGAGAAAGAAAGAAAAGAAAGAACAATTCTAAGAAAGAAAGAAAAAAAAAGAAAAAAAAAGAAAGAAAGAAAAGAAAAAAAAAGCCTAAAAAAAAGAAAAGAAAAAGCTAAAAGAAAGAAAGAGAAAAAGAAAAGAAAAAAAAGAAAAGAGAAATAAAAAGCTAAAAAAAAAAAAGCTAAGAAAAAAGAAAGAAAAAAGAAGCTAAGAAAAGAAAGAAAAAAGAAAGAAAAAAAAAGCTAAAAGGAAAAAGAAAAGAAAGAAAGAAAAAAAGCTAAAAAGGAAAGAAGAAAAAGAGCTAAAAAAAAGAAAAAGAAAGAAAGAAAAAAAAAAAGACTAAAAAAGAAAGAAAAAAAAGATAAAAGAAAGAAAGAAAGAAAAAAGAAATAAAAAAGAAAGAAAAGAAAGAAAGAAAGAAAAAAAGAAAGAAAGAAAGAAAGAAAGAAAAAAAAAAAAGAAAAAAAATAAAGAAAGAAAAGAAAAAAGCTAAAAAAAGAAAGAAAAAGAGCTAAAAAAAAGAAAGAAAAAAGAAAGAAAAAAGAAGAAAAAAAAAAGAAAAAAAGAAAGAAAAAGAGCTAAGAAAGAAAAAAAAAGAAAGAAAGAAAAGAGCTAAGAAAGAAAAAGAAAGAAAAAAAAGAAAGAAAAAAGAAAGAAAGAAAGAAAGAAAAGCTAAAGAAAGAAAAAAAAGAGCTAAAAAAAGAAAAAAAAGAAAAGAAAAGAAAAAGATAAAAGAAAGAAAAAGAGCTAAGAAAGAAAAAAAGAAAAAAAGAGCTAAGAAAAAGAAAAAGAAAGAAAAGAGCTAAAAAGGAAAGAAAAAAGAAAGAAAGAAAAAAAGAAAAAAGGAAGAAAAAAAAGAGCTAAAAAAGAAAGAAAGAAAGAAAAATAGCTAAAAGGAAGAAAGAAAAAGAGCTAAGAAAGAAAGAAAGAAAGAAAAAGAGCTAAAAGGAAAGAAAGAAAGAAAGAAAAAATAGCTAAAAGGAAGAAAGAAAATGAGCTAAAAAGAAAGAAAGAAAAAGAGCTAAGAAAGAAAGATAGAAAGAAAAAGAGCTAAAAAGAAAGAAAGAAAGAAAAAATAGCTAAAAGGAAGAAAGAAAAAGAGCTAAAAAGAAAGAAAGAGAAAGAGCTAAGAAAGAAAGAAAGAAAAAGAGCTAAAAAGAAAGAAAGAAAAAAAATAGCTAAAAGGAAGAAAGAAAAAGAGCTAAAAAGAAAGAAAGAGAAAGAGCTAAGAAAGTAAGAATGAAAAAAGAGCTAAGAAAGAAAAAGAGCTAAAAAAAGAAAAGAGCAAAGAAAAAATAAAGAAAAAGGGCCAAGAAAGAAAGGAAAGAAAAAGAGCTAAGAAAGAAAAAAATAAAAGCGCTATGAAAGAAAGAACGAAAGAAAGAAAAAGATTTAAGAAAGAAAGAAAGAAAAAGAACCAAGAAAAAAAAGAAAAATAGCTAATAAATAAATAAATAAAGAAAGAAAAAGAGTTAAGAAAGAAAAGTGTTCAGAAAGAAAGAAAGAAGGAGAGCTAAGAAAGTAAGTAAGAATGAAAAAAAGCTAAGAAAGAAATAAAGAAAGAAAAAATTTTATAATAAAAAGCAAATAAAAAGGAATGAATAAAGAAAATAACGAAGGAAACGTGTGAAATCAACAAAAGAAAACTAAATCAAAGAAAGAGCAAATATCAGAAAAGACGCAAGAAATAAAGAAAAAAGAAGGATGAATGAAATTAAAAAAATATAAAGACAAACTTCTTTTGCAAAGATATTTCTTGACATTTACGCAATTGTCATCGTTCCTATAGATTTGCAGTAAAAGAATACTTTCCACTTTTCTCATGCTTTATGACTTCAGGTCTACGACACGAAATACATCACATATTCTGTTTTTATTCTCGTCTATCTAATGGAGAGCCGAATGTCTAACCTCGTTTTGATCGGTATCTCATTTCATTCCCCGTGGTGTGCATTAATAAGCAAACGGTGTCTGTATGCACGTATCTCCTCTTGAGACAGAGTCTGTATTCACATACCGTATATATTAAGTCAGAATTTTACCACCGAAAACTAGTCGTTGATCAATACCTGCGTAATAATTTCCCATGACTGGAAATTCTGCTCTGCATGTAGACAGAAAAAAAGTACGGGTTGAAATGTTTTGAGTCTATTAAAATAATTCTAATTATTAAACTGAAATGACGAACTGTATTTTTCATTCGTGCAACGTGTTCCAAAGGATCATAGCTCTCCTCGACTTCCTGTCTTTTCTCTCTTAAACGCCGTTCTACCATCCGTTCACGCAAAATCATCAGTTAGGTTACTCGCTGATTCTCACTGTTTGTCTGCATACAATGTCTTATGAGTGTTAAATTTTTCAAGCCTTCTTTCCTCATTATGTTTCCGAAAATTTTACGATGATGTTAACCCTGTAGTAGGACCAAGAGCCACACGAGGTAGATTGTTAAATGGTAAGAGTCAGAGTTTAGAGGGTGTTGCAACCTAGGGGAGGTTACTGAACAGAATAATCAAACAATAGTTGGTAATGAAGGATAATACCTCGGACAAGAACAGCGCATATAAGATTCGCCAGCGGCGCGTAGAAGTAGTAGTCAACTGCTAGAAGCGAGACAAGTATATTAGACAATGAATCTCCAACTGTAGGATATCTACCAACTGCCCCACGAGGTCAGATTTAGCACAAGTCCGAATTTAATGTGCAGTATCGAAGGCCGGAGGCTCGGCCAAAAATTCCACGTAGACCCCGTATAAAGTGGGGGGGAGGGTAGATGTTTCCCGAGACGAGACACTGCTCGTCGATATAGCCTCGTCTGGTGATCCGCTCTGCCCGCAACCAGAGAGTTTGACCAGCACAGCTGGAGATGACTCTCCAGTTGTAGGATATCTACCAACCGCCCCACGCGGTCAGATGTGACACAAGACCGAGTTTGATGTGGTGTATCCGAGCCCGTACGCTCGACCAAAAAAATCCCCGTATACCTCGCATAAAACAGGGTCGGGTAGCTGTTTCCCGAGACTAGACTCTGCCCTTCGACATAGACTCGTCTGCGGATCCTCTCTGCCCGAAGGTAGAGAGTTTGACCAGCACAGCTGGAGACGATTCTCCACCTGCAGACCAACATACACTATTTTCTACTGTATTTATGCGAATGGGGACATGTCCATTATCATCTCTGGGTATGCTACAACATAGGGATATGTAGGGAAAATAACGGCTGACCCTCGATATGAAAAGTTTAAAATTGTAGTGATCAGGCAAGCATTCTCTTGGTAGTCAGTTCCGCAAATCAAGCAGAAGCTGCGCGATTGGAACTTACATCTCACCAGTGAAATACGAAGGGAATGAGGGTGATTCGCTACAATTTGAGTGTCATGGCGGCTCTAAGCTGTGAAGATTATAACTGGCAGGGCAAACATTTTCAATGGAAATAGCGATAGAGCAATGAGAGGCCCGGGGCTTTTCGTCCGTGAGAAAGGAGTTGTATGTGTTAAATAATATCAGACTATTATTCTTTTAGTAGCAGTGTATTTGTCTCAGACATTCTGAGGCTTACCTTGGGATCAGCTGGTAGACAAAAACAAAGGAAGTTGTTTTTGATTGGCTGAACCGAACGTGGGGACGTTAGAGTTAGAAAGAGTTTTCAGGGAGTTAAGAACTTACCTGTCAAGAATATAGACGTGTTATTTTCTTGTCTCGGGCAACATGATCCCCAGTGGCCGTGACAGAACAAACCCACTGGTTAGTTAAAAACGTACACGTCGACGTGTTAACAAAATAGATAAGTTAAAATATTTCTTTTGTTGAAGTTCTCATTTTTACCTCCGAATCCAAAAAACTAGCGATCACACAAGATGAGAGAAAGAAGAAAGCAACATATCAGTGAATCAAGACCGTCGCCGCAAGACTATCTGGAGAACGAAGAGGTGTATACCTCATAGGGTGGAAAATAATTCGCCATCCACAAGGACACGTAGACTGTTTTAGAATCTATCGCGATAGGAAAGTGAAGACTGGGCAACACCTGCCCATATATGGCTGCAGTATTCCGGCCTGATGTGGCTCGTGTGAAGTTACTGGATTTCAGAAGGAGTCAGATATTTACTGGAGCCGCACAGGGAACTGACCATTTTTCCAGCATCTTTAGCAATGGATCATATGTACGAGTTCAACTTGAGGTCTCGGTTGTTTTTCTTAATAGGCGCTCAAGGCATGGGGCATCTCTGAGGGAACACCTGTTTATCGTGATCGGTGAAAACTCCGGCTGTGTTCGGTGATAATGTAAAGTCATTAGTTTGGTTTAAGCTGTTATATCTAAGTCAAAGGAGCGATTAGGTGTCTAAAGCAGTGATTATCAGAGTATCGCTTTAAGCTCACAACTAGAGTTGAGACATTTTCTAAACGGGCCTGGTGGTGCAGATAAGACTTACGCCTGAAGCTGAACCAAGGTTTGGAAGTTGAACGTTACAAACTGATAGATAAACAGCGGGAGGTGTGGAGTCATTATCCAGGACTTATATTTTTCTGTTAAATGCTTTTAGAAATAAAATGGCGATCTATTTGATTGGGTCGGTTGACGTAAAAAAAAAGAAATAGCAACAGCAGAAGACAATGAATCTCCAACTACAGAACTATGTGACGATGACTTCTCGGCCCGTGCATTAACGAATAATTTTCTGTTACGTGGAATTACTATTTGTGCTTAAGTGGACCTGGAAATTTCTTGACGCCAAAAATGGTTCGCAAAGCAGAAAAGGGTTGAGAACACTGATCTTGAGTTTTGGAGGTGCACCTATATCCCGTTGTATCATCAACATTGATATTCCCGAATGAAGTATTCTTGTTATTCCACTACAGGACCACATCCCTGTCTGACATAGTCATGCCATCATATTTGATTAAGTATGTAATTCAAAATGATTTTTAGCGACTGCAGCCATTGTTTCGTAGTTGACAGAGTTGGATCTTTCGCGACGTTAGTCTACATGTCTGTCATCAGGTCAATACACCAAAATCCTAGTCTTACTGTAAATCAAATCGACTGTCTTTTAAACACGAGAAAGGATTTTTATGCTAGTTTTAGACAGTACATATGATCTGTAGTGGCTACGTTTATTGTCCTCAATGGGGAAATATTGCCGACTATTTGTCAGTGAGGGAGTGGAAGAATTCAGTGAGAGAGATTCCCCAATCCTATAAGTTGCAGACCGAGGTGTTCCTAATGGATGAAAATGAATTAGTGGGAAAACGTCTTCTTCACCAGGAAATCTCGCCTTCTCGCTAATTGCTTATTCGTTAATTCACGGGCCAATGAGAAGGCATCGCCACATTCTTCTACTTTTCTTCCTCTTTTTTTTTCCGTCAACCGATTCTATAAAATTGATCTCCTTTCAGAAACGTGTGTCTGCTTTTAGTTAGAAGACCATTCAATGTTACATCTGTCGCTTCCAGCCATTTCAGAAACTCTCCTGCAATATAGGCATAAAAAAGTATATACGAATCTAGCATGTAAACGACTATGTCTGCAATATTCAAATAGAAAATAGATTCAGTCCTACGGACAGTTAACTGCCTGTTTTGTACTTCTTAAACAGCGTTTGTCTTGCATTAAACATGGCGCAGTTTCCTGTTCAATAAACCTGAAGAGCCGGGTTTGACTCGAAACTCAGGTAGACTTCTACACACACGCACACGAACGTTAACCAGCAGGTGTTTATATTTCATTGAACACCTCACCCGACACATGCAAAGAAAGATAGCTTGTTGAGACATCTGTGGGAAGAATTAGCAAACACTCAGCTTCATCATTTGGCATTTAACAGAATCAGCTGAGATCAGTAAATATGTGCTGGGTTTTCACGCTTCATTCTCTCTCTCTTTTTTTTTCTCTTTCTTTTCTCTTTCTCCCTCATTAAACACACACACACACACACACACACACATATATATATATATATATATATAAACGCACACCTTGGACGATTTTTTTATCGATCGATCATTTCTGCTCACGAAACATATCGTTTATGTTATGATATGTTTCTTGAGCAGAATTGATCGATCGAGAAAAATCGTTCAAGGCGTGTGTTTATAAACAGTAATTCGGACTTTGTTAACCACTCGCTTCGCCGTGGTTGTAATAATGAATACCACGTTAGGTCATATGACAGTTCCATTAGGGTTACATGTTCAATTCCTGTCGGAGAGCGCATATTTTCTGCGGAAATCTCTCGAACATTCAGGCCAGTAAATTTAATTAATACTTTTTAATAAAAAAAAAAGACCATTTACTTAAATAAATTATATCTATAAAAGTAACGTATAAACTCTATGTATAAATATATTTTTTAACAGGACAAAAAATCTGATAATTTCTATATGTATTCAAACTCCGAGTCACATAAACACTTTTAAGATGAATCTTCATCGAACTTCTCATTAGATTAAATTTATTTATGTACACATCGTATTTTCTGAGAAAATATTTGATGTCAAGTAAATAAAATTAAAAAGATTTTTAATGTGTGCGCAGGGAAAATAAAGTCTTAAGTGTTGTAACGTTCTCCGTGGCCGAGTTGGTAAGGCAGCTCGAATCAAACGTTGATTTTCCCTATAAAGAGCGACGCATATTCTATCCCTACCGGAGAACATATTTTCTATGCTAATGTTTCTCGAGGGCACAGGGTAATAGACTTTTGAGTACTTTTTCGTTTCTTTCTTTTCGGTGTCTATTGAAAGTATCACAGACTTGGTTATTGTTATTGGGAAAAAGCATTTAAATAAGCCTATTAAATGTGCATAAAAATTTAATATAGACTTTCCAAATAACGAACAAAAACCAAAAAAATATAAGGACCTATTTTTAATTTTTTATTAAAAAATAGATTTATTCACCACAGCTCAACACGAGAGAAGTTTTGTCGATGCTTTACTGTACAAACAGCGGATCCGTTGTTCAACTCTTCAGTCTTGTTTAAAACGAGGCAACATTTGGAAGAGATGGAATAACAAATTTACGCAATCAGCATTTGTTGGCAAATCGGAATTCACATGCTACAATACAGGTTTGACACCAGCATCAGTTTATGATTAATGTCTGGGCTGGAATTGTAGGCGACTGTCTGGAGGGTCCATATGTTCTCCTAGCATGTCTTACAGGAACTGTTTACAGGGACTTTATTTCGAACACACTTCCAGACCTGCTGGAGGATGTACCCCTGCTAATACAAATAGGCATGTGGCTCGAGCATAATGGAGGTTCAGCACATTTTAGTCACATTGTTCGCGATGCACCGGCTGACATCTACCCTGAAAGATGGATAGGTGGTGGGGGACTGGTTCCATGTCCTGCACTTTCCCCCAACCTCAATCCTTTGAATTTTTATTATGGGGCCACCTAAAACAATTGGTTTATGCAGCAGAAATTAATAATGCAGAGACGCTACATCCACATGTCATGGGGGCTTGTGAAACCATTTGACATCGTGTGAGACTATGCGAAAGAGTCCGCCAGTCAATGATCCGACGGGTGCATGCGTATGTAGAAGCGAGCGGATGGAATTTTGAACATTTGTTCTGAGTTACCGTGTTGAAGTAAAACGATGGCCTTTTGGCCACATGTTTATATGGACATTTTACCTTGTTTTGGTGTCAGGAATCCGCCGCCAATGTTTGTAAAATATTTTGGATACACCCAGTATATATATATATATATATATATATATGAAAGTGAACATTGAAGTCAACACTTAGAGGCGACAGGCTGTTTTCATGCTAGACGCAATAGTCAGGGCTGATATGAAAAAGCCTGTCACCTATGAGTACTGACTTCAATGTTTACTTTTATATTTACATACGCTCTATCTCTGATATTAAGCACTTTTCCCCATAAATATAGCACACCTTAAAACTACACAGACACACACATATATATATATATTTTTGTATTCATTTCATATATTTATTATCAAAATTTGTTCACATCATGAGTTAGTGACCTGTATCTGGATTTTAGACCGTATGCATCAAATATCCACTGCCTTCGATGCAGCGTTCATGATATCATCATCATATTGCGGCCTCAGCCTGAATTCAGAGTTTTCCTTCTCCTAGAACCCAGTCTATCCTGCTATTTACCCATAGCTGGAGGGAGAAAGAGGATTCACACGTAACAAGGGTGTTAGCACGTAAGTGAATGTAATGGATCCGCCTGGAATTCGAACTCGGCTCTCCGATTGCTCAATCCAAGCCGCTATCCATTACTCCACCGTTCATGATATAGGCGATCATACAGTTTGTTAAAAGTAATTGATCTTATTGTGTTGAACTAATTTTGTTTTAACAAACGAATATTCTTAGTATATTTTAAATAATATACTACATTTTCTAAGATAACGACGAGAAATGTATAGGGATGTTCTCACACAAAATATTATCTACTCTGATACGGTTTTATACAGCCTAAGGACAAAATAATAATAATAATAATAATAATAATAATAATGGATTAAATAAATACAAAGATTGTACTCAAGAGTACATCTCACGCATTACGAAGATGTTTATCTATGTAAAATGTGCGTGATCTTAGGTTGTTTTTTTCGTTTTTCTTTAGCAAAAATGGTCTAAGGAAAATGTCATGAAGCTATTTCTGTTTGGGACCCGGAAAAATGTGTATACAAATGAAATAAAAGGAAATAATAACAATAATAATAATAATAATAATAATAAATTGAAATTTCGATAACGGGGTTGGTGAATCCTAAAACAATGATATTACATCCCCCCCCCAGCGAGGTTAAAACAATATGTTCGAATTCAAAAATCCCGTATTATCCATACAAGTGTCAGCCGTCTATTAATGTTCACGAATCTTTAGTATGAAAAAAAAAAAAAATTAAATCGACACATTTTTTAATCGGTGTCACCCCAAGCCAGGCAGTACAGCCATTATCACGCAAGCGGTTACAGAGTGTGAAGGAATTAGGAACAGAAACATTATTAATGAGGAGAAAGAGAAAAGAGCATTCAGATAACAATTGACAAGTTTTTGCAGATTAAAGTTAGCTGGAAAGCATGGAGCCGGGAGGGAGTTCCACAAGCTAGAAGTGCGAGAACTGTTAGCATAGAAGTTACGGCTACATTTAGCTAGCTCAACAATAAATTGATGAGATCTTGCTGCCAGTCTAGTTAAATTCATACAATCTAGGTACCATAGCGATCAATTACCATGAAAGTATTTATAATAAAAAAGGCACAGAGAGGCAACTTTAGAGCGATGGACAAGGGACTGAAGCCGAGCCTCCAGATCAGGATCAATAATATTTCTAATTCTTCCTTGGATCTTAGCAAAGCGCTCCAGGTAAGTAGCAGAGGTACTGGACCATATATGGCAGCAATATCCTAAGCATGGACAAAGGAGATACTTATAGATATGCAAGATAGAATACGGAGAGAATAATTGTTTCGCCTGACACTGTGAACCGACTTTTGTAGCAGATCACCTACCAATAAATTCAATATAGTCTTTCCACTTCGTGACAGCCGAGAACGTTAGCCGGAGAAAAAGCAATAAGTCACTTCAAGGATAGTACCCGCCATGTTGATGGAAGGCAGAGAAGAGCCTCTCAGATGATTAATAGAGATAAGTATTTCAGTTTATGAGACGTTAAAATTAACAAACCATCTTTGGCCCAAGTTAACGAGCGACGTGAGGTCATTTTGGACATCAGTTGCCATTTTGACCTTGGTAGTGTCGTTAGCGTAGATGCCAATCTGAGAGATGATATCATCGGGAACGTCGTTAATGAAGATTAAACACAGCGTAGGAGCAAGGATGGAGGCCTGGGAGACACACGCTACGAAAGTATCAAGATGAGCGACCATTCAGAACAACTTTCATTTCACGATTTGGTAGGAACGACTGAATCAGCACAAAAACGTGCCTGGAGTTACTGTAACTTTTCAGCTTGTGTAGAAGACCTGAATGCCACACCCTGCCAAAGACTTTCAAGATGTCCAATGCTACAACTTTACCGTTTTTATGTAGTGCATATATATATATTTTTCTGCAATTGTCGTTAGTACATCAGCAGTTGATCTGGAGAAACGAAATCCATATTGATTGTCTGAGAAAAGGCCGTTTAATGAGATGGCAAACCAATTCAGAATTAATTAAGACCTCTAGGAGTTTCCGAAAAAGACGCAGAAGGTAAAAGGCAGATATCTGGATGGGTCAGACGGTGCATAAGTGTTCTAAAAAAAAAACTGGAATAATAGACGATGACTTCCAGCAAGCAGAAAAGCAGTAGGCAGTGAGGCATTTATTATACAGTTTGAGGAGCATTTATGCTAGTTCGGAAGCACACTACTATTACAGGGATACCATCAGGTCCACATGCTTTGTGGGGATCAAGGTTAGAGATGACAGCAGAGACAATGGAAGGGGTTATATGCAAATCACTCAACAGAGAATCACTTTTAAGTGGGAAGTTACGCAGTGATACTCCAGATAAATCAAGAGTAGAGTTTGAGGGGAATTTACGGGAAAAGCATTCAGATTTATCAACAGGGGATGATAAAATATCAAATCGATTGCCTTTATGTATGCTACAACAATATTCGATGGCATTCTTAAATCAGATATAGTGATAGATTGATTGACTCTTAGTATTAAAATCATCTATCTCAGGAAGGTAACATAAGAACCGGAATTTCGATTGTTTCATTGAAGCAGACAAGTTTTTTCCTTAAATTAAAAGTACGGGTATTACTTGTGAAAAGCACAATACCTGACCTGAAAAAATGAACTCAGGCTCAAGGAAAATTATTAACAACGTGACAGGGAATGTAGCTTCCTGAACAGCCTAAAGGCCACCGTGCCGTGCACTGTTGAAAATTAGTAATAGTTCGATATCGAAGAGTGGTGATACTAAAAAACCTGAAAGTTGTTATCATGTCGATCTGTAGAATGTTTAGTTGCGGTACGAGAGAATTATCGTTTTCATGACACATTTTATTATCGAAACCGCAAATAATATTTTCCAGACACGCACAATTTCTAATAAGACAAAAAACAAAACACAAGTCATCGGCATGAAACAAACAACAATTAAAATCCATTAAAAACCTGTTTCAGAAGAGAGAAGAAAGAAATGAACTTTATCGTTGAAGTTATTGATAATTCAACCCCATCTTTAGTTGATGTCTCTAAAGTACTTACATACCGCATATTTTACAAGAAATCCATGTTGTCGTTTTAAAGTTAAAGTCGGTAGGAAAGCAACCGTTTCAAAATTAGGCTCCCAATAATTTTAGTCAGGGGTGTTAATCCAAATTAGAAAAACACAAATGTGATTCATGTTTATATTCAAACAACAATTTATTTCGACTGCCTCAAGTCATTTCTTCATTTCTGTTATTACAACGCCGTTCAATACTCTTTTTTTCTAACAAAGACGAACAATCCAGAGTAATAATGATCGTTTCTCATTTTAAATATTCAAGGCAAATAAAAAAAATGTTCAAATATCTTAGTTATTTTCTCATGCGATAATTTTAAATGTGTCATCATTTTAAATGATAGCTGCAAGATATTTCAAACTCTTTCACTTTCTTTAATATATGATTAATGTTGCTTTTATAAAGAAATAATACGTCATTAATTGTCATTTCCAAAGACGTTCCTCAATGTTTTTAGCAAAGCATTTTTTTTTAAATTTTCCAATCTTGAAGGCATTTATAATGACTTTATCTCCTCGACGGACATTTTGGAGTTTTTTGTTTTGCTTTTGTTTTTCGCGAATTTGTTTTTGAGAGATTTTGCCACGAATGTTGTTTTCATAGTTGTTTGTTGGTGTTCAAGCGCATTTACTAAAATAAAAATGAAATGGATTGGTCATTGCTATATGCTAAAGACTTATCTTCTGACAACGAATTCCTCAGATAATATAGTATCAATATTTGTTGTTGTCCTTCAGGACGAGAGGAGACTTTTCATCGATGGATATGAAAGTTTCTCTGTGACACAATCCCAGTCGCCAAGTTTAGGGCTTTGAGGACACTGGAAGTCGGTGTAATGAAAAATTTATAACGAGATTGGAAAATTGTTTCACGAGTATAATCCCACTCTGTTGGGACGAGGATACGTTACAACATGATTCTTACAACCTGAACTGGATGAGCTGAGCTTCTACCTGTCACGTCTATAATCTTATATACTACAAGATACTTTATGACACCGGCGTCATGGTCATTTGACCGTTAGGTGATCTCATCCGTCCACCCTGACGGGAATCAGTATTCATATTCAATAGGGCTGACAAACCAGATATTGAGGATTTGGGACTCTTCGGCTACTCTCCACTATTGATCTGATCGGAAATCGAAGCATTTTAACGCTGTGTGAAAATAGTTACGCTTGGTCACAAGTGAGAGCCTGGCACTGGTTGGGAACCACTCTCAAAAAAGAAATCTCAAATATTACCCGTCAGAGGTAGTATCTATCCTGGACAAACGAAAGACCCTATTATTTATAGGATATCCAATGAAACTGCATTGAAAACTCGGAGAAAGTCAAAGCTTTTATAAATATTCTTATTACATCGTCGAGACATATTCGATAGACTCGTATGAGGAGAGTGTTTTGTAAACGAGAGTTGCTTAATTCTGGACCTGCCATCATCATTAGTGCTTAATTTATTTTATGACATCGAGGTCCAGCCTGAGTGAAAAAGGTGTCCCATTTTAGTCCAAATCTCCTCCAAAAAATGACGTGTTTTTCGTATTTGTTATTTCATGTGTAGTCCGGAAATCTTCAACTTTTTACTGTTTATTTACATTACTGTATAAACATACAACAGGACCCATAGTCTGCTTTCGAGATATCAGCTAATGTTTTGCCGACTTTGCGTCTCTCGTTCGTATCAGATACTCAAAGGCTGGGAAAGGACCGTTGCATGCTCACAAGGAAAACGAAAGAGGAAAACAAACGTCATGATAAGAAATGAGAACTCGAATAACTTTTCTAATATAATTCGTCTAGATATATAAGTATGTGACACTTTGGGCAACTTCTGTCACGGCGGTTTAATAGATGAACACTTCCTTTAGATTCTTTCTCCTACCAACTGTCTGCTCATTGTAACATTACGACACGTGGCTGGCAGCACGAACGCACGGCATCAGAAACGATCAATATGTAATTTGTTGTCGGTTGCCGCAATCGTTTTTACATTTAAAAAAAAAAAAAAGTATCCACTTTCGTCCATGTGGTTACCGGCTTAGGAGACTCACCTTCGACGATTTTATCCCTCGGCCAATAAAACAAGAACACTTTAGATCGAGATTAAATCACCCTTCCTCCCCAAATGCATGGTTGTCCCAAGAATAGTGCCACAACCGAAATCCCAGCAAGTTAAACCGTTTCATAATCCATACTCGCCAACCGTATTGACGAAGTGAGAATTCATGCGAAAAGGTGAGAGTTCGTGAAATCCTCAAAACCTACTCGCGATATCATAACGATATACAGTGTCCCTTGTCTGTTGCGGCAAATTATTTTAACCAGAGGACGATTTTTAAGGATTCAGCATCGTGATCTTAACAGGGGCACGGCTCTGTCTATTGTCGGCGATAATGACTTTCAACGGATATTCCCGGTACAGGTGTGATAGCGTAGAACGATGTAGGGGGAATCTCATAAAAGAAATGTCATTCCTTTAGAGCACCTATGATCACGTCTTGTTCAAATTTCGATAATCCAAGTAACCTTGCCATCAGCAACAGAGTACATGTTCACACTAACTCCCCAGATATCAGAGCACAATCGATATAAGTCTAGTCATTTTCAAAGTATCATGTCGCTATCTTACTTTATCGTTACATATGGATTAACTCAATCATTTTGTCACGTCGTCATATATATATATATATATATATATATATTATGAAGTATTACATTACACTACAAAACTGTATGTCTTGTTTCAACGTTAAATTTTTTTCTAACATTTCATCGGGTTCGAAATAAATTAGCATCGTGATGTCGTTATGATAAAACGTTAGAAAAAAAATTACGTTGAAACAAGATGTACAGTTTTTTAGTGGGTAGATGTGCTTTCTAATGTAACACTGCATGATAAATAAATATTTAATGCTCTACTTTTGCATTGAGCCCTGTTTTAAATTAATGCTTGAATCCTGAATACTTACTCTTCGTTCTTATACATATATAAGTAATGGTTTTATCAATAAATACTATTCCGGCATTTCCTTTTTTAGTCAGTTTACCCTGAAGATACGTACAGGTGAAACCTAGGTTGGTTTGCCTGTTTCGTAAGAATTTATTTCATATATATATATATATATATATATATATATATATATGAAGCGACGTCTTTTGCAATCAGACATGTGACTCTGGTACAGCCGGAAGAAGAAGTGATTGTTGGGCTATAGGGGCCGCACATGTGCAGGTGAGAACGAAGGAGATGAATGCGGTTTTAACTTGGTATTTCCTTGTTGGAATGAAAGCATCGATGCTGACTTTCACCAAGGACGAGACCTTAGACGCGCATTTATGACCAAAACAATTAAGGACTGCATACCATGGGACGTCACGAAGAAATCTCTGAACGGGTCCCAATCTGCATGTTGATAACAAAAAGATAGTCTTTTGGTCGGAGGTTCTTGGCTGGTAGGGGAATAGAAATAGATGTTTACAGACACTACCACATGATCAGAGTTGCCAAGAGGACAGAGCTGCATAGTTCGGCATGAGTCTGGGATAGAGGTAAAAAAAAAGAAATCTAGAAGAGAAGCGTGTCTATCATGTTTACTGGGGAAACGCCTGGGGAAGTTCACCACTGATAAATTAAGGTTCTGGATTCCAGCTGGATCAGAGATATAGTGTTTAAACCATAGGGCATGTTGTGCATTAAATTCACCAAATTCAAATATATTTGCACACAGGTCTAGGGCGGGGCCTTGTCTATATTATCGAAAATACTATCTAGTATGCAACAGTCATGAGAGGAGGGAGAACAGTAGAGAAAGATAGCTGACTGAGTTAAGTAGAGACAGACGGAGACACATGTAAGAGCGTTGTAGAGATTCAAGAGATAGTTCCCTAGCAAGCGGGAGACGTTCACAGGCATAAACTCCCATGCCATGTATGTGGATATTAGTATCCTTCCTAAGGAGAGAAAGATAGCCAGGAATCGAGAAATCAGAGCAGGAGATTGAAGAGTTAAGATTAGTTTCACAGAGAGATAGAATGTCCGGAGACTTTTCGAAGAGGAACAGTTCCACTCTGCAGAACTTCTTACGAATAGCACGAATGTTGGAGAAGGGTTTAGGCAAATTTCGTTGAGCTGGTTTAGATTTATATCTTTCGTATCTTATAGTGATGTGTTCGTTTTAAGGAATATGAATGTAGGTATGTGTTTGTCTCTACTAGTTAGAAAAATAGAAACGTAGAATTAAATTGCACTGGCACAAAGTACGGGCTCTCCTAGAAAAAAACATTATCATGCTGTTATGAGTTGCACAGTGGTCACCTCTTATGGAAATGAGAAGCCCGGAACTGATAGTCGTAAACAAAGTAAACTTCTGACAGATTGTAGACGGTTATGTGCCAATAAAACACTGTCTGCAGACGATAGAAAGCGAAAAACTGAGAAGATATCTGGACTCGACTAATAACTAAAAAAATAAATAAAATAACAACTGTCGTTCTTCTAACAGCTGGAGCATTTGGAAGAGTGTCTAAATCCCATAGAATCAAGATGAGATAAATAAAGTAATTGGCGATAGCCTAGTACTGTTATGTTCACGGTAATATAAAAGTTTCCGAGGGAGTACAAAAATAATAATAATACCTATCACTTTATACACGTCATAAAATCAGCTGTAACAATAAAAGTTATCAAAATCATGTGCTGTTTAATAGTAAAAGGTTAACTTGCCTTTTACAGCTTACCCATACTTTGTGCGTTAAGGCCGAAACATTTCAGATTGTCGGACGTTTCAGAGTACACTGTTTTCTCAAGAGAAACCCCATCTAAGTACTTACCAGGCTTGGCCCTATTTAAATATGGTGCTCCAACAGGAACCGGTGATTTCACCAGGGTTTTAGCATATTGATCTTACTCACAATTTGATTGATTATGGTATTTTTTAACAATTTTTTTAACTGATTCCGTCTTTCTTATAGAATTGCGAAATGAGAGTTGTCTTCTAGATCTTTTTACATGAAGGTGTCCTCTAGGGTTCTATCCTTGGACCCACGTTGTTCCTAGTTTTCATCAACGTCCTTCCAGATGACATCACTTCTCAACTTTATATCTATGCTGATGAAACAACCATTTATTCCCGTCTTAATAGCTAGTCTGAGTAGTTCGATAAGTTCAAATTGGCACCTGAGTTCAAAAATGACCTACAATTTGCTGTTAAGTAGGGCAAAGAATAGTTTGCTAATTTTAATTCCTCCAAAACGAAACTGTTTTTAATAATAATTTGAGACAACCCTTTTTACCTTACATCAGCATGGCTGATGATAACCTTGCGGAAAATCAAATGATCGTTTTCCTCTGACATGAAGTGGAAAGATTATATCGATTCCATTGCTATGTCTGTTGCTAGGAGAACTGATTTCCTGTGTCGTGCTAAAGAATGTTTCTCGTCAGAATCTATCTTACCTAGTTATAAGTCTACCATTTGTTCTTGCTTTGAATACTACTGCCACATCTGGTCTGGTGCTCCTGCTATATATTTAGAGATTCTTGATAAAAGCCAAAGAATAATCAGCAATATTATTAATCCTGGCCTGGCATCTCAGTTTCAGTCACTTCCCACGACTGTAATGTAGCTACCCTGTGCCTTGTATATAAAAAACATTCAGGATAATTGTTCTGACGAAATGTCCTCTTTGGTACCTAGAATTTACGAATTTAACCGAAGTACGAGATTAGCAGAAAGATCTCATTTTTTACTATTGACTTGGCTAGATGTAGCCATAAGTTTTCTGTTAACAGTTCTTTTTATCGCACTTCTCGTTTTTGGAACTCACTTCCGGATTCTCGCTTCCCGGTCAACTTTGATCTTCATGAAATTAAATGCAATGTCAATCGTTATCTACTGTATTCTTAATTCTTGTGCTCTTAATGTTCTCTCTCCTTAATAATGTTTTTTCTCATATTGTCTAACTCAGTAATCTCTTGCGTCTTAGTGGCTTTATTTCCTTGCTTAGGTTGTAATGGTTTAAAGAATTTCTTTCTTTCCACGCAGTGACCCTCTTTAATTGCATGGCACGTCATCTGTTTGCATTATCCAAAAGGAAAAAATACTTAAAGTATCTTGTTGAGACTTCACGGGCAACTCTACTGTATAAAGCAAAAACAAAACATAAGCATGAACTTGAAGGCGAGAAATGGTACCGCCACTCGGCGGAGAAAGTGATTGAAAAGGACCAAGTCTAAGTCTAAATCTTATGCGATTTTAACATAACAGACCACGTCCTTGAAGCCACAAAACTAGACATTAAAAAGAAACTATCTCCTAGAAATAGGAATGAATAAAAAGCATACACACCTTAAGAAAATCCCAAGAAACCCTTACATATCTGAGATACTAATGTAATCGTGCAGTACCTTCCCCAGTCGTCCAAGACTTCCAACACTGCGGTCGGTCGCTAAAGAGACCGCTTCAATCCCTAGCTAACTTTATCCTACGTTTTGATTTAATTTTTATCATAAAACAGCCAAGATCGAATCAGCGCAAGTCTCTTCGTGTTGGGCTGGTCCAAGCAGGACGAAGACGTACAACGAAAAATAACACTCGAATAAATTGAACAAAAAGTAAATACTTTTTTATATCAGTCTCGCATGCAATTATCAGCCCAACCCGCAACTAACGTCAGAAGTGATATTATTGTTGACCTGACAAAATCTGGTTTGATGCTTTGGTAAAGTTTGTCACAATGCTGAAGTCGGAGGCTTTCCTCGGCAGTAGGCTACATGGCCCTCTCTCCTGACTCTGGTTTCGTCTCCGTTTCTTCTGCCTCTCTTCTCGTCTCCCGACTTCGCTTTGCGCATTCGTATTTATGAACATTCGCCCAAACTGGTATGGTGGGGAGGTATGACGAAGTAGGAGCATTTCGGTGAATACCCTCCGGCTTACGTCATATCTTTGGGGAATTCTCTCTTTTCACCTACTCATATTATTACATCTCATTAAATCTCCTTAGTGAGCGTGTGTGGCTTATCCAGCCCACTTCCTGGTAATTCAACTCAACTTTCGACCAGGAGAATCAACTCCAAATTCGTTGTTTACGAAAAATGAAATTTTCGCTTTACAGCTTACATTTGCAGCTGTGTGTCAATCAACAATGCCCCCTAAGACTGGGTCACTTTTCCATTGTTCAAACTGCTCGACATGCAATTCAAGTTGTTTGTGTGTGAATGAAATCCTCAATTCTTTCCACGGGTTTTTGGTACTAAACCTCTTTCCAACGTATCTCAGCACATAATACTTTCTTATGTTTTACCAAAACATTCTTCCATTTTATCGCGACAAATAGTATCACACAAAAAGTTGTGATTATGGGCACAATTCACAAATTCAGAAAGCCTCTCTTAATGCAATATGCTAAATAACAATCTAAGACTAAGCCTTCATTTAGCTTAGATCCCATGTAAAAGACTTGATAATGGTTTGTATCAAAGAGAAAATAGGGAAATCTCGAATAATAATAATAATAATAATAATAATAATGTCAAAGTACAAGGACCTTGAAATAGAAATCTCGAAAATGTGGCATATGGGAACATCAACAATCCCTGTTGTAGTTGGAGCCCTAGGACTGGTTGGAAAAGATTGCAGTAGACTAATTGAAGGGATTCCTGGAAGTCCATGCCTCAAGGAGATACAAAAAATTGTTCTGACAAGTACAGCCCACACCTTACGAAGGGCTTTATCTATGTAATTTAATTTTTTTTTTTTTGTCAGTGGAAAGTGTCATGACGCCATTTCTAACCTTAGGTCCCTGGGCGGGACCCGGAAAGAAATGTGTAAACGCCAGAAATCAAAGAAAATAAAAAATAATAATAATAATAATAATAATAATAATAACGGAAATATAAATTTAAATTACTAAATGGAATCCCATCAGTTAAGGAAATACTTTAACATAAACTGAAATTAAAGGCACAGAGAACAAGACGATATGAAAAGCGTTGTAGGTTTTATCGACAAAATAAGATATTCCTGACTAATCTCAAGAACTTTTACAGATATATTGGTAAAAGAAGCTACAGATGTCAAAATGCCACCATCTATTGAAGAAGGGCAAAATTTTTAGGAGAATATTTTGAGCAGTCGAAAGGAATATAAATCCAATGCTGAGAGAATCAAAGGTGAACAAGAAAGAATGAATGATAAACCTGTACAAAAACTGAGGGGTGTAACCAAGAATAATGTGTGGCAAGTTCTATCAAAATTCCAAAAATGGAAATCAACAGGAAATTGCTGGCTCTGTCATCTGTCATCGATCCATAAAACCTTTGCGCAAACTTTACTAGTCCTAATTAACAACCCCCAAAACAGGGGAAACAGATAATCCAAAAAATTATAGGCTAATAACATGTCTGTCCGCGACATATAAAATGATCACATCTGTCTTGACGAGCTGTACTTACACGTTTCTACATGCAAACAACATTCTTCTCTTGGAACAGAAGGGATTTCAAAGAGGTTCATATTGTTGCAAAGATCAACCATTAAAAAGCAAAATTATCCTGGAAAATTGCCAGAAAAAAAGTAGATATCACAGAGCAACATCGATAGATTACATAAAACCTTTGATAGTATGCCATACTCTTGAATTCTTAAGACTTTGGAAATGTACAAAGTCTCCTCGGTGATAGAAATTTTCCTTAAATATAGCATGGAAATGAGGAAAACCATATTATACTTAAAGCAAACAAAAGGCGCGCCATTTCCTATTGTTTGAATGTCCGACGAGGAAACTTTCAAGGAGTCTTTCGGGTTAAACTTCTGTTATGTCTGTCCTTAATCCCCATTTTGTATGAACTAATCAGTAATAAATATGGATACAAAGTAAACAAGAAAGTGTTTCATCACCTATTGTACATGGATGATATCGAAATATTTGCCCAAGATGACAATGAGTGAAAGGTGTATCCTAAATGATGTAAAATATTTCCGTGATAACATCGGTATAGATTTCGGATTAGATACATAGGCATTCAAGAAAGAAAGAAATACATCAACACATTCAACAGATTTAGATTTTGTCTCAAATATTTGGGAACCAGAACAAGAAGAAGCCATTAAATACAGAGGAATCAGGGAAGAGGACAGAATACAGTATACCCAAATGAGGGAGAAAGTAAGAAAAGAATACTACAGGCATGTCCGTCTAGTGTTAAATCTTTTTTTCTTTTATGTGCCTTATCCCATCAGAACGCAGGAGATCATGGCTCTCCACATCTTCATGTCCCTTGCAGTTCTAAATAAGTTTTGTCTTTTAGTTATTTCTTCCAAACACTGGTCTACCACGCATTTGCTCACACTCATCAAGTATGTTAGATGCTGTTTTTTTTTTCTGTGTTTTTTCTCTCAATCTATCCTGTGCGTATCAGATTTTCTAAGCCCTCTTTCCTCATTACGTGCCCCAGAAATTTCAACTGCCTCCTCCCGATGCTAAATATAACTTTCCTTTTTGTTTTCATTTTCTCTAAAACAGCTGAATTCACAAAACAGAATGTCAGCCACAAACATTTTTGGCTGTTCTTGTGTTGTATTGCATTTTCAATGCAATTTCAATACCTTTAACTGGATCATAGCTGACATTAAGCGAATTGATATCAAAACGACAAAGCTTCTCACTTGTAAGCGCATGCGTCATCCTGAAGCTAATTTTGCTCGTTTGTATGTGTTTAGATAAGAACGAAAGAAGATTAGTTTAACTAGAAATGTCATACAAAACCACAACAATCGGTAATCAAAGATACCTGCAACTAAAGATTGGATGATGGTCCTTGACAAGGAACATGGCAGAAAGGGGAAACTTTATTCAGTAATAAAGGAAGCCAACTATTTCAAGTAAATGAAGAATTATAAATAGACTATAATGAACTTACTGCAGCGGCACAGAACCTAAAAAAGAAAGCAAATGCGATGTACGATGTTCTTTTATTCACATCCCCAATACGTATCTAACACATTGTTCAGTCTCTTTTGCTGACAACTATGGCGTCTGTCTTCTTACAGTTAATGTTTACTGCGGTAATTGCCTATTTAGCATAGAGACTATGTAAGTGCTCAAGTAGTAAGCGGGGAATATATGTGAGATTAACGATTATTAAGAAAATATGAAGAAAATCACATTTCTTGCCTTTTTAATACCTTGTCCTAAGAAATATTTCGGTTTTCTTGGAAGACTGACATTTGCATAGTTTTCCACGCTATATGAAATGACGTAAAGTGAAGAAAATCAACACATTAGTTTTTGTGGTGAAAACGTTTTGAGCGTTCATGAAAAGTTTACCGAATGGGATTACAGACATATTAAGACGTCCGAAGACTTCAAGTGTCGAAATCTAAGTATAAAAACTAAGATGGGTATATTAGTCCGAATTGCGAAGCATATGATAATAATGTCGATGATTAAAACATTTGTGCTTTCTTTTTACCTCAGAGGACTGAAGGATTCGGCAGCAAATGAGATATATTTAAGTATTTTGATTTTCTTTCGGTTAGCGAGGAAAACTATAAAATCACATGTTTCCTGTTTGTGATTGATTAGGTTTCTGGTTCCTTCAAAAATTGTTTCTTCCTTGTAGCTTACCTACGGACGATAATGTTGTATACCCTCGTTCCCATAAATACACTAGTGAATTCTGTGCGTAGGCGAGAGTTGGAGATTCATTGTGGAATTCACTACTGACTCCTTGCAGTTGACTACTACTTCTACGCGCCGCTGGCGAATCTTATATGCGTTGTATTGTCCTAAGTATTATCGCTCATTACCAACCTTCGTTTGATTTTTCTATTCAGTAACCTTCCCTAGGTGGCAACAATTCTCTTTTACTGTCAATATCCTTTTACGTCATAGTGACATTATCGCCTTGCTTAGGATGAATTGATTAAAAAAATCAGATCGGAGCCGAAGTATGTAGAAATAATCAAATAAATAATACAAAATTGCATTGTAAACGTGTCTCGTTTTCCCAAAGAAAATATTTTTTAAGTGCTGAGAAAAATCTTATTTCACACACTCAGTGCCAGAAGAAATCCCAGTAAAACAAAACCGTATTTGGCGATCGCAGAACGCACAAACATAAGATATATCCATCATTTCAGGAAAGCATATTCCTTACAAAATGCTGCCCAGGTATTTAAGAATATAATGCTTAAATCAAGCAACCAGTACATTAGAGATGATTAGAAAAACAGTTTATCTATAACAGAAAAATGACTATACAAAAAGCAAGCTATCTGCTTTCTTTTCATTTACTTGTCATTGTTTTCTCTAGTTTCGACCTGGATAATGATAGGAGTGTGTTCAGGCATATTCAAGATATGATGGATCAACTGGTATCGATGAACGTCGCCATTATTTGTTACGTTAATAAACTATTTACAGTTCTAATAATAATACTAATCATTACTGAAGTTATTACATATTCACTGAAAGTATTACATATCTCCTACCAAAACGGGTGAAACATGATCCAAAAAATTATAAGCCAATAATATGTCTGTCCATCACATATAATTTAATCACGTCTGTCCTGACGAACTATGCTTACTCAACGAAAACAAAATTCTTCCCTGGGAACAGAAACCATGTTGGAGAGGTTTATATTGTTGCAACCGTCAACTACGAATAAATAAAATGGCCCTGGAAAATTGCAAGATAAATCTCAGCACAATTTCGGTAGATTACCGTAAAGCCTTTGATCGTGTACCACACTCTTAGATCATTAAGGTTTTGGAAATGTACAAAGTCTCCTCAATGACAGTAAATTTCCTTCAATATAGAATGGAACTGGAGAAAAACACATTATATCTAAATCGCACCAAAGGTACTGCCACTTCCAATTGTTTGAACATCCGACGGGAAAACTTTCAAGGAGTCTTTCGGGTTACCCTTCTGTTCTGTTTGTCCTTAATCCCACTTTCGTATGAACTAATCAGTAATAAATATGGAGGCAAAGTAAACAAGAAAGTGTTTCATCACCTATTGTACATGGATTATATCGAAATATTTACCCAATACGACAATGAGTGAAAGGTGTATCCTAAATAATGTAAAATATTTCAGTTGGATTGTCGGATTGATTGGAAACAAGTCCGATAAACTCATTGAAGGGATTCCTTGTAGCCCATATCTTAAAGAAATACGAAAATTGCTCTCACAAGTACAACTCACATATTATGAAACAGTTTATCGATGTAAAATATGTGTGATCTTAGGTCATTTATTTTATTCATTATTTGTTTTACAAAAATGATCAGTGGAAAATGTCACGATGCTATTACTGACATTAAGTTTCTGGACGGGACCCGGAAGGAAATGTGTATACAACAGAAATCAAAAGAAGTACTACTACTACTACTACTACTACTACTACTAATAATAATAATAAGGAGTGTTGACTCCAAATGCGTATTTTATGATAAACATTCGGAAACAATTGACCACCTTGTATGACGCTGCAAAGAAGATCTTCAAAAAACTATTTAAAATGTGTTATCTTAGTTTACTTTTGTTTTTCTTTTTATAAAAATGATCAGTAGGAAATATCATGAAGGCATATATATATATATATATATATATATATATATATATATATATATATATATATATATATATATATATACACGCACGCACACATATATATATGTGTGTGTGTGTGTATATGTGTCTGTGTATACATATATATATATATTAGACATCCAGCTGACACGCGAAAGGGATTGTTTATACAAAAGACATCGATAGAATAATAATAATAATAATAATAATAATGTCTAGCCCCTTTCTCAATATCCAACGGGCTGTGCAAACATTTTGAGAAAGATGCTGGAAATTTTAAGCAAATGAAGATTTTTTCTTCAAATTTACTGTATTTACATATAGTTTATTTTTATTTATTTATTTTTTTTTTTTTGTTAATCTAGCATTGTATTTTTACACACTAGTATGAAATTCGCAGGATGACGTCTAACGACGGACCTATTTTGTAAGCCAATGTCATTACATATTCATGTTCGCTGCCGTTGTTACTATCATATATTACACGAGTAAATCGAACCGGAAGTCACACGTTTTATACATAAAACGAATTTGACCGACATAAATGACCAGCATACCAATGATTTCATTCGGCATTACGCTCAATGCGGTTATTACGAGTCTCGATTATTATAAATAATAATAAAATTAATATTCTTCAGCACCTTTCTCAAAATCCAGCGGGGTCTGCAAGGATACTGAGAAAGGTTTTGGAAATTTTAAGCGATTTACAGATGAAGGTCCTACAATGGAATGGCGTAAAAAAGAGAAAATTTCTCTTGCGTGAAGGAGAAAAAGATATGGGGCCAAGTGCGAATATACATCTCCCTCTCTCTTCTCTCTCTCTCTCTCTCTGTGTAAGTCTACTTAAATACAAGGACACCCGTATGAAAAAGGAGTTATTTTCGTCACCTGCATGCGTACATGCGTGAGCGCGTGTTTGTGTGTGTGCTCGTTTGTGAGTGCAAGTGAATGTTTTTTGGATTGTAATTTCCTTTATAGCTGCTGAGTTACCTCAGAGGCACATCTGCTTCATAGCTGAGAGATCGATATATAGATATCTCCCTTTGGCTCTAGGGCTTGTTGTTCGAGGCGAGAAAAATTAGAATGCTGATTTACAGAGCAAATATATAGGTATATGTCGGTCGTACCAGGATCAGACTGAAGGAAATATATATATATATATATATATATATATATATATATATATATATATATATATTGCAATATATATATATTGCAAAAATATATATATATATATTGAAAAATATATATATATATATATATATATATATATTGCAATATATATATATATATTATATATATATATATATATATATATATATATATATATAGATAGATAGATAGATAGATAGATATTTGCAATTTGAATTGCAAAAAATGAAATTCAGAAATACCCCATCTGAATAGTCATTTCGCCCCGTCAACACTAAAAAGTTAGATAAAATCAAATAAAGATTTTTTTTAAATCAAAATAATATACAGGGAGGAAAACAAAGCAAAAGACTACGAATAAAGGAAAAGGAACCTAAAGGGAGGGAAGAGAAAGACAGAGAGAAAAAAAGAAGAAAGATTTGGGTAGAGAAGGAATGGGGGGAATAACGATTTGTCTAGAGTCTAGACGGTTGGAAATTTAACAACTGAAATATGAACCTTGACCTATATTCCAAATGTTAACACTTGTTCAAATAGAAAAGAAATTACTTAAGGAATTACAATCTTTAAACTGAAGAGAAGGTATTAAGATTTTTTTAAATGTTGTAAAATGTTAATATTATCACCTAAGTTAAATAGAAAATTATTGGAATTACCAACAGATTTATATATATATATATATATATATATATATATATATATATATATATATACTAGCAGCATGACCCGGCGTTGCGCGTGCTTGATTCAAAAAGCGTACGACTCATATAGCAATAGCTATCACTTGACTTAAAATATTTTTGCCCTTCCTTGCCTTTAAAGGAGTGCCCTTTGCCGTGCTGATGTTGCTACATGCCTTATTCTTGCCTATCTCACACTGTGATTTTTTTTCTAAGCTCTATACTAAACATTAAATCTGTTACGAAAAAAGAACTAAACAAAATGAACACAAAACGATCAGCTTTAAAAACGGACTTGTAACTGGAAAAACCGAATGAAAAAAGAATGTTAACAACAAATACTTTTTCACACCAAACCCAGTTCTGCGGAATCAGAATCAACGTTGAGTTTAAGCAAGCGAATGAGCCAATTGGAGTAAAGTGCCATGCAGATTTAAATTTTTCCCACCTGTGACGAATGCAGCTATCGATTTTTTTGGTATGCTAGCATGCTAATTATCATTTGTGTCAGTCAGCTGTTGGCTCTCACGCAGGCCAATAGAATCTTCCTGCCTATTCGTGGCAGCCAGCTTTAGGTTCTCACTCTGGCCAGTAGAAAATGGCCGCAAACTACATGAAAACTGTCGTAGAAGCATGAAAAAAATTAATTATTTCCACTATCGATGAGAGTTGGGAAATGTAAAGTCGGTCTTGGCCTTCCCGCTAACTTGGAGCATGTGCATGTAAATTTTGGTGCAAACCGTCGAAAATTGCGGCCGTGCATTCGTTACACGCGCGCACACACACACACACACACACACACACACACACACACACACACACACACATCCTCTCTTATATATATATATATATATATATATATATATATATATGCATGTTTCATTAATAAGGACAGACAAGATACTACGGCTAAGATTTTTATTTAATTTTTCTTGTGTTCGAAAAAGAGCTTTCTTTTCTAGATAATGAGTGTGTAAAAATTGTCCAAATGTTTTATACTCTTAACAACTCTTAAAAATATTAACTACGAACAAGGTCACAATTTGCTAACCGTATTTGGAAATTAAAAACATCTCAAACACACTAAAATATACACATAATGCAAACACTAAATTAAGATGAAAAAATGAATCATCCTTGATAATGGCTAATGGAATAGCCGAAAGCGCTCTGAATTATAACAAATTTGGACAGTTTTTACACACTCTTTGTCCAGAAAAAAAATTTACGCACTTTGCGATCGTCAAACAAAGACTCCACGTTTATAGCACATTTCCTTATATATAAATCTTTAATTTCTTTAAATATGAGTATTTGTTTGTGTTGAAACTTGACTAATGCATGGAATAATAATGCAACACAAAAGGTACTTAGAACAAAATGTATTGAAACAAGAAAGTGTACACAATATTTACATATAGTCTTTTTTATATTCCTGGTAACCCGTTTCATGGAGAATGTGTTGACTGAGTCGCAGTCGGGCAGAGTCTCTGGTTGAATCTCTTGATTCCTCCCTCTCTTCCCGGTACCAACCATATTTATATGGTCGATACTCCACTATGAAAATTAGGTGGATCCTACCACAACAGTTTCTCTGACGATTGCAAAGGGAGTCACAAGCTCACATTAACGCAATTAAATATGTTAGCTCTATCACTGATATTGAGCGTTTTCCAATAAGTACCGCGTATATATAATATATAAATAATATATATAGGCACTGCATATATATATATATATATATGTGTGTGTGTGTGTGTGTGTGTGTGTGTGTGTGAATCATACATACATACACACGCACACACACACTTATATATATATATATATATAATAGAAATCAAAGTAATAATCGAATAAGAGAAATACATTGAATGTATTTATTAATTGTTGAACATAGGGTTTTTAAGGGAAGCAGTCTTTATAAATATAATTTCTATTATCAAAAGATATAACATTAATAGCACTAAATTTAAATGTTCATTTATCCCCTTTTTATTGTGATCTTCACGAAGATTCCATTCTCGTCTTTCTCGATTCTAAATGTTTACTGAACGGTAGACATAGGCTCTTCGAAAATTAGTGTATGGATAAGATAAATGAACAAATTAATTTTATTCATTACTATATTCATATATCATTATTATTATTAATAATAATGATATCATCATCATCATTATTATTATTATTATTATTATTATTATTATTATTATTATTATTTATGTATGTTATGTTTCCTTCTTTGCATTCTGTAGAGCCGGGTCCAAAGTATGATCCTTAGGACCAATAGAAAAATTGTCATTTAATTGACAGCACTTTTTTGAGATATGCTCTTAGTAAGGCGATCTTCTGGGCAACTTGTATGTTGATGTGATTTGGGACACTTTTAGTAAAATTGCCTTTTCTTTTTTCTCACGAGGCCCAGAGCTTCGATTACTATTGGTACAGTCCCAGTTTTCATTTCCCACATCCTGTTAATCTGGATCTCCAGGTCCTTGTATTTGGACAATTTCTCCATAATTTTCATGGAATTTTTTTTTTCCGGTAGTACCGTTATGTCAATAAGTATAAACTTCCTGAATTTCGTGTCTTTTATGATAAAATATCAGGTCTGTTGGTTTTTATTTCCCTGACATTTCGGACTGACATGTCCCAGAGGATAGTTACATCGCGTTATTTTGGGTAACTATGTTTGGTTGATGCTCATAACATTTCTGAGTGGTTTCGATGTTGTGCTTCTTGCATATCTTCCAGTGCACATATGTCGCTACCATATCCTCCATAATCTCCCCTTTTTCTCTATACATACATACATACATACTTATATATATATATATATATATATATATATATATATATATATATATATATATTAAACTTAAGATATATGATGCCGACGATTTTTTTAATTGTAGACAATTGGAAAACATTTACAAAAGTATATTGGGTTCGAATCATACCCGATAATGCATTTCGGTATTTAAGGCTTCATATCCCAAAGCGAAAATTGAGATGCTTCTATGTTTATTTGTATATGTTTATATAATGAAATCTTATCATTTTTCACAAGCTGGTGTTTCTCGTGATTAAAAAAGAAAGAAAAAAGAAAATGAGTGACTTTAAAAAAAAACCAAAAAATATCTTTACTATTTATTTTTTTAGTTTCAGTTTTCGAGTCGAAATATATATTTTAATATAAAATTGTCCAATTGTCATATATATATATATATATATATATATATATATATATATATATATATATGTGTGTGTGTGTGTGTAAAAATATATAGAAAATAGGAAAAAGAACTCGTTAGGTAAATAATCCAAAGTTCTTTAGTATTTTTGCTATTATTTTTTAAAAACAGTGCTCGATACAAAAGTAGAGCCTAAATATAATTATTTATTTAAAAAATGATAAAATAATAAATAATATATATATATATATATATATATATATATATATATATATATATATAATTGTGTGCATAACTCACACTAGATCTGTATCTGTGAAATCTTTTCATATCTGTTTCATTTTATTCCTATTATTTCTCCTGTTTCTTATCAATGTCAATTTAATCCTATCGCTGTGAAATATCAGCATTCGACTCTTAGCTTTGAGCTGGGATCAAACTACGTTAGCCAATCGTTAATTCATAAACCTCTGACTAATTCGCTATATTTTTGAACAGATCTGATGTCAATTCAGATACCAGGACCTATCAAAAATAAGTTTTGCTATTTGTTTCTCATCAAATCTTTATTCTACAATCCTAAAACCTCTTTATTTAATGCTCTTACAGGTGATATATTTCGATGATCCTAGATCTGATACATGGGTAACCGCTTGAGAATACCAAATGTTGTAAGACTGGATGTTGAACCCCGACAAACGAAAAATATCAGACCTAGGATTGATTGATTGATTTCTTTTTTTACGGATTATCAACACTTTGCAGGTTATTGAATGCCAGAAAATGTTTTTAAATTGTAAGATTTTATTTTAAGATAATGATTTTACTGATGCAAGTCCTACTATTTAACCCATAGCTGGGGGGAAGAAGAGGTGGATTCATGTATTTCATAAGGATATTTGCATGTAAGTGAATATAACGCACCCGAATGGAATTGGAACTTTGTTCTTTGATTTCCAATCCCGAGCCGTCATCCATGACACCACCTACATATCCAATATTACATCATCCAAGCGGCCACACATATAGGCCTGATGTTGCTTAAATACGGTGATTGTACACGAACCGGCATTTCAACGTTATATGTCTGTAATCCTCACAGATTGACAGACCTAAACCAATAGGCTGACGAAGGCAGAACAAGTGAACAATGATAAAGTCAAGAAAACAAATCGACAAATTTTTTGGGATATATAATGAGGAAAGAGAGTTTGGAGAAAGTAACACACACAAGGCAGGCGTAGCCAATTCTGTTGAAATGTGTTTAATCCAGACTGGATGATTTATTAGCATATTTGCCAGTTTTAGGTAGCCTCATCAGTTTTGTGGGTTCGATCCTTGCAGGCGCCGTATAACTATGGCCTTACATTAAAAGCTGAAAATTCTATTAATTATATAGTCAGAATTATTTATAAGTGGCATAAGAAAGAGGAAAATCATTTTAGAAACAAAGAAATGTGGAACCAACTGTTTTGCAATACAAGACCAGCAGTAAATGATGGACAATCTGCTCACAAATGAAGTAGAGACTTCAAACAACAGAAATATGATTTTACAGAAGGATACTGAGAATACTATGGACTGAATATGTGAGCAAAGACGCAGTTTTTGAGTAGTTGTAAACAAAAAGTCAAATTATACTTGAAAAAGGAAACTTATCCTGAAAGAGTTCTTTCATGTTGGTTGCTTGTTTGGTTCATTGATTGATTTTCTTTAGTGGCATCTCAAATTCTATGGTTTAATTAATGCCGAAGGCTAAATATATTGAACACAATTTCATGGCTTCAACTACAGATAAAATCATTGTCGCTCATTTTACTATAAAATGTATTGTTGGTCGTTTTCCTATAAATAGTTATTGTTGGTAATTTTTTATAAAAAATTTTTTTTTTCATTTTCGTGGTGTTTATTTTTTTTTATTTTTTGAGGGTTCACTATTTGCCTATAGCTGGGACCCAAACAGGTACTACCACCTTGGCTCAAGGTGGACGTGGGAACAGGAGCAATTAAAAGATGGTTCCTCGCTCCTCGAAAGCCCCAATCTTCCGATCAGAGGCCCTGCTGCAGGAGGTAGTTTATCGTCATACCCAGGAATACTCTGTGTTTATGGCACAGTTTGAAAATATAAAACACTCAGAGTAAGATACGTACTTAATACGATATTTTAATTCATTCTCGAGACTTGAAAGCATATGATTTATCAACTTGCTCCATAGAAAATACATTTGTGCTCAACAAATATTTGACATGGCGTTTTTATTCAGCTGAAAACGATGTCATATTTATTCAGCTGAAAACGATGTCATATTTTGACCTTTTTAATTTGGAAAATACGCAATACTAAGACTGATAATAGTTAACATGAAAAACAGACCAACGTTGTAAGTGAATTGATGATGTCTAGGTTTATTGATTGGGAGGAGGGGACCTGTTCCTGGCTATTGATAAATCGAATATTATCAAAGGTATATCGAAAAAACGTTGTTTCTGGTCCAGAGAGCAAACAAGAAATAGATCGGAATGAATATCTGAGGTTGGAAGGAAATGCAAGGCTAGTCTTTGTAAGTCCGATTTGAAAATCAGTCACCGAAATTCATCTCGAGCAGGTGATGTAAGCAGAAAAATGGAATCGGCGAGTCAAGTTCAATTTCTGGCTAAGATGTTTTGTGTTCACTTTCCGATTAAGTTGCTTGCGAGCAGTGCGGATCCATAATTTATCTTTGCAGTGGCTAAATAGATGAATAGGGGTCGGCTTTCTGGCCTTGCTTGGCATACAGTCTGGGTATCCAAATTCAAAACAGAGCGAGAATGCCATCGAAAACATTTGACTATTTTTCCAGGAACTACCATCAGAATACACAGTTATTAAAGAAAAGGAAGTTATGGATGGTCATAATGAGAAAGCTATTGAAGGGTTACGTCACTTAAAGAGAAAGAGTAAGAGAGAGATAGAGAGAGAGAGAGAGAGAGAGAGAGAGATATGCATCAAATACAGAATTTACATACTGATTTTTAGTTTTGTTCAATTTCTTTTAAAATGTTGATTTTAAAACCCAAAATAAAATTAAAACAAATATAGCACAGGCATTGATGTTAATTTCTAAGTGCTGCAATTCCAGTGTATTTGGGTTTTAATCGAACATATTAGTTAAAATACAATATAAAATTTACGATGTATTTTTTTCTTTTGTCTCTTACGGTTTTAGCACATGAAAAGTGGAATTCTGTTTGAGAAACAAGAAAAACCAAACCTTCTAAGCAAAACTGCAAAGTTTTACCAAAGTAGACAATGAATTCATATTTCAGGATGATATATTTCCTTGTCAATGCACAAAATTCATAGGTAAGTATTCATGAATGAATCCAAATATGCAACTGTGGCAAAATATAAGTTCATAATTCCACAAATAATTAGAGATTTATTGACTCTTTCTCATAATTAAAATATAAGATTTAATTAAAATATAATTATAATATAAATAAAGTATCTCATAAATAAGTATAAGTGAAATATTTACATATATATATATATATATATATATATATATATATATATCGGGAGAAAGTGAATGAGAGATAGAGAGCGAGGGAGAAGTGATATAAGTAAAAATTTGTCACTTAGCTGATTGATGTTACTTTCAGCATCCCGACTCCTGAGTTTCGTAGACGAAACTGTCCGTCCACTCTTTAGGATATATTAGCAATTGACTACTTATATTTCTCAATTTTTTCTTTTTATGCAATTATCATGTGTGCAACTTTTGTTCGTGTGCATTTGTGCGCATTCGTCTATGCGGATGTGTTTTATATATATATATATATATATATATATATATGAAGAAAAATATACGGAAAAAAAGCCTAATATGCAATTATGCTGTTTTAATGTTAATATAATGTCAACGTCAGATATTATATTAACTTTAAAACAGAATAATTGCATATTAGGATTTTTGTTTGTTTTGTCCGTATATTTTCTTCATACTGTCGGATCTATATCCATACATTGGCTTATATATATATATATATATATGTGTGTGTGTATGTGTGTGTACATATATATATATATATATATATATATATATATATATATATATATATATATACATGCATACAAAATTATACCATGAAACTTAATTTTAGTGGATACTCGTGTTTGAAATAGACGCCCGTTTTTAAGTCTGTATTACGCGTATCAGCATACGTACTTTTGAAAAAAATTATAAATAAAACGTGCTCTCCGGCAGTGTTCTGACCACCGTCCCCATTTATAGAAAGAAACCAGTATTCGGACATATGAACTGAACAATATAGATAGATAGATAGATAGATAGAGAAAGGGAAAGAGATAGATAGATAGATAGATAGATAGATAGATAGATAGAGAAAGGGAAAGAGATAGATCGATAGATAGATAGATAGATAGATAGAGAAAGGGAAAGAGATAGATAGATAGATAGATAGATAGATAGATAGATAGATAGATATAGAGAGAAAGGGAAAGAGATAGATAGATAGATAGAGAGAGAGAAAGGGAAAGAGATAGATAGATAGATGAATGGATGAAGGGGGGACAGAGAGTGGTTTGTAATTAACGTTTCGTTTAACTCTGTTCCCAAAATAGTTTTTTCTATTTTTATAATCTCTACGAAAGACGTTTTTCTATAAATCCTAATTTTCTTCTTATTCCAACGGGTTAAGTTATAATATATCAATTTTTACAAAGTGATTTTTGTCTTTGACCTTATCTCTCTGTTGGATGTGCCCCACTTCTGAACACTCGACATTGTTTGATTCATCAAAAGCTATAAAGTAACTAATTATATTCTTGAGTGTCCGAGTTTCTTTTTTTTTTTTGTTTTTTTGAGACCCAAATTGAGGAGAATTTACAGAATCTAATCGTACGTTAATTACGTATACGAAAGTTTCATAATTGGGATGTAATTGGGTGAAGCGAGGCTTAGAAAAGCTGTTGACATAAATGTTTGATTGTCGCGGTTTGAAAATATTACGTTAGTCGTATCTCTGCCTCTTTTCAGGCTGAAGGCAAAGTGTAAACTCCACGGGCAAGTGTTTTTCCAAAGGTGATTTCAGGTTGTTTTGCTTGTTTATTTTATTTTATTTTATTTTATTTATTCATTTTATTTATTTATTTTTGCATAACAATTTACCACATGAATCTTTCTTTTTTGTCATTTTTCTTTTTTACTTTATTTCTTCTTTCTTTATGTCTTTTTTGTTCTTCTTCAATTTGCCTGACTATAAAAGTAAGTTTTCTAAACTAGTCGCACAGCACCAGTATAAGTCATTTGAAATCTGCCAGTGTTGACATGTCCGAGTCGACACATTCTATCTATCTATCTATCTATCTATCTATCTATCTATCTATCTATCTATCTATCTATCTATCTATGTATTTTATTATGTTAATTTTTCAATATCTATCTATCTATCTATCTATCTATCTATCTATCTATCTATCTATCTATCGTCAGTCTGTTCATATCTATCTATCTATCTATCTATCTATCTATCTATCTATCTATCGTCAGTCTGTTCATATCTATCTATCTATCTATCTATCTATCTATCTATCTATCTATCTATCTATCTATCAGTCTATTTTATTATATTAATTTTTCTATCTATCTATCTATCTATCTATCTATCTATGTATTTTATTATGTTAATTTTTCAATATCTATCTATCTATCTATCTATCTATCTATCTATCTATCTATGTATTTTATTATGTTAATTTTTTCAATATCTATCTATCTATCTATCTATCTATCTATCTATCTATGTATTTTATTATGTTAATTTTCAATATCTATCTATCTATCTATCTATATCTATATGTATTTTATTATGTTAATTTTTCAATATCTATCTATCTATCTATCTATGTATTTTATTATGTTAATTTTTCAATATCTATCTATCTATCTATCTATGTATTTTATTATGTTAATTTTTCAATATCTATCTATCTATCTATCTATCTATTTATCTATGTTGTATTTTATTATGTTCTATTTTCTATCTATCTATCTATCTATCTATCTATGTATTTTATTATGTTAATTTTTTCAATATCTATCTATCTATCTATCTATGTATTTTATTATGTTAATTTTTCAATATCTATCTATCTATCTATCTATGTATTTTATTATGTTAATTTTTCAATATCTATCTATCTATCTATCTATGTATTTTATTATGTTAATTTTTCAATATCTATCTATCTATCTATCTATCTATCTATCTATCTATCTATCTATCTATGTATTTTATTATGTTAATTTTTCAATAATCTATTTCTATCTATATCTATGTATTTTATTATGTTAATTTTCAATATCTATCTATCTATCTATCTATCTATCTATCTATCTATTTTATTATGTTAATTTTTCAATATCTATCTATCTATCTATCTATCTATCTATTTTATTATGTTAATTTTTCAATATCTATCTATCTATCTATCTATCTATCTATCTATTTTATTATGTTAATTTTTCAATATCTATCTATCTATCTATCTATCTATCTATCTATCTATTTTATTATGTTAATTTTTCAATATCTATCTATCTATCTATCTATCTATCTATCTATGTATTTTATTATGTTAATTTTTCAATATCTATCTATCTATCTATCTATCTATCTGGCTGTCTGCTTGTCTGTCAGTTTGTTTTCTGTTAATATCTCAATCTCTATCGTTTTATTGTTTATCTATCTATCTATCTATTTCTATATATATACATTATATATGTCTATTTTTATTCTGTTAGTATCTCAATATCTATCTATCTATCTATCTATCTCTTTTATTTTGTTAATATCTCAATCTCTTTCTATCTATCAGTCTATCTGTTTTATTCTGTTAATATATCTATTTCTGTCTGTCTGTCAATCTGTTTTATTGTGCTATCTCAATCTCTATCTATCTATCTATCTATCTATCTATCGCAATGTCCCTTTTATCTAAATTATTTTCTTTTCATTTACTTTGTTTTAATTTATTTTGTTTGTCAATAAATCCTTAGGGAAAAGATAGATTTTATTTTTCTCTATATACTCTTTTACTGTCAATGCACTTAATATAAAACATATTAATCTAATATTACATAAGGAATATTTCAGATCAAAATTCAAGATTCAGTCTTATTGATACATCGTATTATTTTCATTCTTTTTTTCTCTTATTTTAACATGTCTGTTTCTATCACTATTTAGCTTTTTTTTCCTTTCTCTGAATAACGTCTCTTCTCTTGAAAATTTCTGTCCTTATTAACTCAATTCACTATCGAACAAGATCACTCATTTTTATTATAAATCGACTTTCTTTTTCGAATTTCGCTTGGCCAGTCTTGACTTTTTGTAAAAAAAAATTAATTAAATATTTTTCTTCGGTCTTATTTTCTTCTTTTTGTTACGTTCGCTGCGTTTAGAAATTCTATCAAATTTCTAACAAAATATTTACGAATTGAAATCAGATCTAGAAACAAGAACTTCTTACAAAATGTAGTGAAGGCAAGCGAGAAGAAAGACCTGAACATCAAGTACAAGAACTCAGAAGCCAAGGTTGTCAGCAAAAGTAACAGACTAACTTGCAAATTACATATTGCTGTTACCAAAATCAAACTAGTACAAGAGTTTAAATATCTGGGAATTCTTTTAACAGAGGACGGAATGTGTGACACCGAAATCCGCAGGCGCTTTTGTATAGCGAACGATGCCTTCCAAAATCTAAGCGAAGTATTAAGGGAACAGGAAAAAATTGGTTAGGATAAAGAAAATAGTGTTTAAACGCCATGCAATATAAATCCTCCTATATGGCAGCAAATGCTGGAAAATCTTCTCACTTATTGGAAAAAGAGACTTGAAGCATAAGAAATGTAGTTCTACTGAAGGATGCTTAGAATACTATAGACGCTACATGCGAGCAACGACGAAGTCTTAGAGAAAATGGAAACAAAAAGGACACTTAACATTAGAAAGAGATAGTTGAAATTTCTGGGGCATATAATGAGGAAAGTGGGATTGGAAAATTTGACACTCACGGGACATAATGAAGGCAAGAGGAACAGAGGAAAACGGCGCAATTGATGACAGAAGAAGGCTTTAGGAGAGATGACAAAAAGACAAAATTTACTAAGCACTAGAACGGACAGGAAATTGTGGAGTGTCATGATCGCCAACATTCTGAAGGGACACAACACACTGAAAAAAATACAGTAGAAACAAGGTAAATGCTTCAACGTAAAACAAATTATAGTATATATTATTGGAAAAGTATTTATATCATAGTCTAGTTCTTACGGTAGTAACTGACTTATTTTCTAATCGTATTCCCCTTCTAGT